>JAHQIW010000804.1:0-99281 GCA_019055375.1 Parelaphostrongylus tenuis | reverse complement strand
TGAAGTTTCTTTAGAACCTAAATCTTCCAGTGAGATCCTAGATTCCTATCGGGGATTGCGCCAATCTTCGTAGGGCCGCCCGAATAGCACGAAGACGCGAGTGCCGAAAACGGCATATGTTGTAGGGAAAGGGCTAAGTTATTTTGTAGAATCTGTAAAAATTTTGAGCTCTCATTTAAGTCATTCAACTTTGGTCGAGCCACTCGAACCTATCGTATTAGCGTATGACATCGAAACAACGAAGCTTCCTCTCACAATTTCCTGATTCGGCCAGTGATGAAATATGATTGATTTCTTACATGGTGAGAGAGTTCTGTAATTCGCTCATGTAATAGGCTGCCTCTTGTAGAATTTCTTATCTCATCGCTCTTGCGACAGTCTCATAATTGATATAATATATATATATATTATATTATATTATATATATACATATATGTACATGTGCATATGTTTGCACATATGTGTATATACGCATATATGTACATGTATATTATACGTATGCATTCGTACATATATATGTATATATAGGGAATTTTTTCCGTTATCTTGAAGCAAATGAAAAACCGATCTTATCCGCTGGATAAGAGGTTTTTATAGGAGTGTTAATAAGCATTTGAAAGCCTAAATCTTTGGCTACAGCTACCTTTCTAACGCTGTAGCATTCAATAAAATTGTGTTTCGCACCCGACGCGCGCTTCCACTTTTCTCACGCGTTTAATTTGCGGGAAGCACGAAAAGCATATAAACGAGTAGAGAAATTCTCGTAGTATGTCAGTCAATCGTTTTTATTCGGAGTTTCTTTCAAAGTGAAGAATAAGACTCAATTGAAGAGTAAGTTGCACTCCCACATATCTAACGGTCAGGTGTCGATCGATCGCTCCACCACTCCCGGCCCATAGAGTAGCCGATAAGCAAGCTCACCGATATGCAGAGCTCGATCTTATCTTTCCTGCTACACTGCAGTGAAACGATCTTTTAGGAAATAAGCACATCGTTGGAATTATTGTTTTTTTTGCGCTATCGAATGATTACTAAAAGTCTATAGAAAGATTTGGTCCGGAGAGGTATAAAGCACAAATGTTCACTTTCTCCTACTGCCCTATCAGAAGAGTTTTTCTAAAAAGCAAACAGATTTTACAGTTCTTCGAAACATGTGCTATCAAAGAGCATTAGCACTCTAAGGAAGGAGTTTTGTCCAGCGGCATATACGCGCGATAAGAAACAAAAACGCGTCGTTGTGTGAAATATAATTCTATTTAGGATTTTAGAGCGTTATAGAAGGGCGGTTTGGAAACCGGCCACATGTGGCTCTAGCCAAAGACTTAAGTTTTCCATGATTTACTATCACTCCTTTGAAAGCTTCTGTTTAGCGAATAAGGTCGGTTTTCCATTTGTTCCCGGATAACGATAAAAAACCTTATAGGTATATAAAATGTATGTATATTCATGTGTATGTACATGCGTATATGTACATATATGTATACATATATATATATATATATATATATATATATATAATGTATACGTAACATATATGTGCGTACGAATGTATCCGAGCATGCCAAGTGGTGTGCAAAGCTTTTGGCCCCAGACGGAGTCAAACCCGCGTTCCACCCAAATTGGGGCGCATGTACTACCACTACACTACAGACCACACGCTCTGATACCTCTTTAGGCGAATAAGCCAAAATCAGTATAACAGGCCGTGCCCGACGGACGGTTGGTTGCCAACAGATTCGATGCCTCAATCAAAACAGAGTGGTCGAGAAGAGATCGTGGCGTAGTAGTAGCTTGCGCCCACATAGGTGAAATGCGGGTTGTACTCGCGCCTGGAGTCGAAACATTTTGCGTTTCACTCGGAATCCTTGGTTATATCGAATAAGATATTTATTTATCTATGCATTATGGACCGGGCCAAATATTTTGTTCAGGCCAATGGGAGAGGTTTTCTCATCATAAAATCGAGACATTGTTTCTGAAGACATTGAACCATTTGAGTATACTCCGAGAGATGAGTACAAAGGAGAATTCTCCATTTTCAAAACGAGGCTAATGAGACAGAAACTATTCGAAGGTGTTGTTGTTTTTTATCAGCAATTAACGCAGATTATCTTCATATTTACTATCACTTTCGTATTAGATCATCCCATAAGTTTTGACCCTGGTAGCAACAAAACTCTAGATCAAACGCCAGATTTATCAACCACAGGCTATTAAAAATTTAGTGATTTCGGTGATTGTCGTTCAATTGCGCATTTTCTTGCGAGCATTTTTGGTATACCAAACTTGCCTATATTTGATCTAAGATGGACCATGTCTTTGAGAAAAGGGGGAATCTAGTGAAGCGGCGCGCAAAGGTCAATGAAGCTTGAGGCTGTGATACAGCTGCAGGAAGGACGCCGAGGAAGGAGGTTCGCAAAGTTCAAAGCTGAAAAGAACAGTCTGGAGGATCAGTCGTTCTCGGGCAGTCTACAGAAAGCTCCATTAGTCTTGCGCGCCGCTTCACTAGCATTTCCTTATGCGTTATTATGCATGATTAGCAAACAAAATGTTTCCTAAGCAGCTTTATCTCAGGAACAGCTATTGGCAAGTTCTATACCAAAATGTTCGCTGGGAAATATATAATTGGCCGATACCCAAATCATGCAAGTTTTAATCACTTCTGGTTGATGAATTCGGTTTATTGCTTTACAGCTAAACTTCTGAACATAACTAATTTCCCTTTAAGGTTTTTCGATCACATCTTGGAGATCCAGCCAAACATCATTGTTACTTATAACGGAGATTTTTTCGATTGGTTAGTTCATTTCATTCTTTCCTTCGACGAAGATAGTTCCATTATACTATTATCCAGGCCTTTTGTCGACACACGTGCTCGTATTCGTGGGATGAATATGATGGAAGAAATCGGATTCTCAAAGGACTCTCTTGATGAGTATAAGAGCAAAAATTGTGTTCACTATGGATGCATTCAGGTTCTGAACCATTCCACACTTTTCGAAAACTTTGCTTTCCTTACCCCCTGTAATTCATTTCTCATTCAGATGGGTGAAGCGTGACTCGTATCTTCCCATGGGTAGTCAGAATCTGAAGGCTGTCGCAAAGGCTAAACTGGGTTACGATCCGATTGAAGTCGATCCTGAAGAAATGTGTAGAATGGCTCGAGAACGACCTCAGGTGAGTTGTTTAGCGCAGTATTGAGTTTCAGTATGCGTGAAAAGGTGCGTGTAGCGCAATGGTTGAAGGCGCCTTGCAACGAACACATGTCGATGGTTTGATCCGGCGCTCATTGTTCCACCAAACCTTCCATTCGTTTGGGGTCGGCCAATTGGTTACCAGGCTTATTTGAAAGGATAAGGTGTATTAACTTCATACATCGCTAAATCAAAGCGAGTCATTGTAAAGACTAGATTTGCATTCAGTTGTCTTAAACGATGATTAATGAAGTGAAATGCATGGCATATCCCTCAGGGACTGATCAATGCCAAGAACTTTATCCTCTATCTTCTTTATCTTACTCTCTTAAATTATCTTATCTTATTTCGAGTGCTTTATCAAGACCATTATTAAGATTAAGAAAAAATACCAGCCAGCTAGCAATCGAGTGCGAAAACACTCTTTGTTAGGTGAAAATTTCGCCTGACATCGAGTGTAAAACGTACGTCGTCGACAACTCTCTATAAGGAGTGTAACGCTCCCGAGAGAACTGACTATAAAAAGATCGACAGACGACAGGTTCTGCTCGGCTGATGAGTCTATAAGGACGAAACACGTGTCTCGGGCTGTACAAGAGCCTCTTACCAGACCACATGACAAGTTAGGCTCAAATAATAGTGAAAGGATCTATTGAAATTTTGAGCGTGGTGTTAATAAAGCACTCGAAATGAAGGTATCATATCTTACGTTATTTTTTTTAATCTTCATTATCTTTTTTATTGTTTAGTCTCTTGCAAACTACTCAGTCTCTGATGCTGTGGCCACTTACTACCTGTACATGAGATATGTCCATCCATTCGTTTTCGCCTTGTGTACGATTATCCCTCTTGGAGCCGATGATGTGAGACTTTATAGTTAGTCTGAAAAGTGCGAATATCTCCTAACAGTTCTTTTCACAGGTGCTTAGGAAAGGATCAGGGACATTATGTGAAGCTCTTCTAATGGTTGAAGCTTATCACCGCAATATCGTATTTCCGAACAAATTCCTAGATGTAGATGAAACGAAATATGCCATTGATGGACATCGGTGGGTTGACTTTACGTCTCTTAGTTTAGGATGAATGAAAATGTTTCTTTAAATTTGACAATGCAGAATCGAGTCCGAAACATACGTTGGAGGACATGTAGAAGCGCTAGAAGCTGGTATTTTTCGAGCTGATATTCCATGCAGGTGATTATGACTGGGTTGTTTTCCGTTTGGTAGCACAAATTTTCAAGTCTATCCACATACATTGGACAAGAAGTTTTCATAGAAAGTGTTAGAAACTATTCGAAACTTTAAATATCAAGTTAGCGCCTTACGTGGCCTGTTTTTTGAATGGACCCTTATATAATGCTGAAAAATTAGAAATAAAATCATGTTTCACATCGGGCGTGCATATTGAACTATTACCTCCCGGGAAGCAAAAGTGTAGAGGAGATCTTATAGTATCAGAGCAGCCGTTTAATCCGGACTCGCAAAGCGGAGAAACAATTTTTAATCAAATACACCTCACTCAGGAGCCATCGATCGATGTTCACGCCGGTCTCACCTCTATCCCACCACACCGCTCGTGAATTGGCCTAAGAACACTTGCTCATGCTTGTAAATCAATCCTTTTTCCCTTTACGCTGCACAGAAGCAGTCTTTCTAGAAAATAAGCACAGGATTGGAATCCTTAAATCTTACAGCTATCGAATGATTACTAATAGTTTGAAGAAAGACCCCTCTTGCGAGAAAAAACGCGTGTGTGAAACATAATTTTAATTTTGAATTCCCCAATGTTATAAAAGGGTCTCTTTGAGAAACCGGTCATGTACAGCGCTAGCTTGGAATATAAACTTTCTAATGATTACTAACACTCTTTATGTAAACTTCTCACTCACCCTAGGGAGTAGGCTTGAAAATCTAAGCTAACAAGCGCAAAAGTACCCATAACATTTTGGGTATATCGTTAACTTGAAGACTTTTTTTTTCTCTACGTGTTTTTTTAGATTTCGTTTGGCACCAGCTGCTTTGGCAAATCTGCAAAAATCAGTCCCGGACACTTTGGCAGGGAGCTTCAGCGAGAGTTCAACATTTCACTGGATAATGTAGTGGATTTTGATGAACGGGTAATTTTGCCTACTTTCCTGATACTCTCTCACCATTTGTACTTTTCCCATTATTTCAGTGCGCTGAGGTGCAACAGGCGTTTGACAGTCTCCTTGCTATTCCTGCTAGGTATGCAGCTTGAATCGATTCCAAAGTTGTCTACGAAACAATCTGCTTGTAATCTACAATAATTCCTTCTGCACTTTACCGTATTCTTATATAGCAGTGTTACGAGATTATGACCGTATATCCAAAGATGTTAAAAGAAATGCAGAGCTGTGAATCTTAAGCGAGAGTTGAGCCGGTTTCTTATCCTTTGCGTGGGACCATGTTAACCACTGCACTGCTGAGGCTAGTGATCCTCGCGAGAATCAGAGTTGTGCATTTCACTCAACATCATTCGGTGTCC
This sequence comes from Parelaphostrongylus tenuis, assembly GCA_019055375.1. Classification (NCBI taxonomy): domain Eukaryota; kingdom Metazoa; phylum Nematoda; class Chromadorea; order Rhabditida; family Metastrongylidae; genus Parelaphostrongylus; species Parelaphostrongylus tenuis. Next base: position 93,582 of record JAHQIW010000804.1, on the reverse strand, counting down.
ATTCGTACTCTTTTTTCCATTCTAGGATGGAGAATCCGCGAATATACCACTTAGATGTTGGTGCAATGTATCCGAACATAATCCTGACAAATCGGTTGACAGGTATATGATACCATTGGACCATTATTTAATCTAGCATTTTCCGGCACCACGCTTGTTTTTTCGCCTGGCGAGCGGTGCAGTCGCTAGGGTGGCAGGGCGCGCCACAATGGATGCGATGTAGTAGGTTTCTAATAAAATTCAGACTCTGTAATCATTAAAGGAAATTTCTGATCACCAGTAGAGGTAGTCACAATTGAAAAGCCTTCAATAGGGCTATCGGTAGCAGGAGTAACGCCGATGCCTTCTACAGCAAAACAGTTGATTGATTGTCAAAAATGATAATAATCACTGCTCAGAATTTCATTTTCTTCTTCATCTTCGGTTATCCGGAGTGAAGTGAATATTCGACCTCATTCGCTGGGCAGGATTTTTTCATAGGATTGCTAATAACCATCGAAAGCCTAAATCTCCGGCTAGAATCGTATGTGGCTGGTTTTGGAGAAATCCTTATTATAACGATGTAGCATTCAAAATAAAATTATGTTTCACACCGTCCTCGCACTTTCATTTTTCTCATGCGCATAGTCGCGGAAATCACGAAAAGCATATGGACGTGGTAGAGAAAGTCTCGTAGCACCTGAGTCATCGTTTTATCTGAAATATCCTTCAAAGCGGAGAAAGAATTCTTAAAAGCAAGTTGCACTCCACATGTCTAATCCGTCAGGGCACGCATCGATCAATCACTTGCTATCTAGCCCGTAGGTGAACCGATAAAGAGGCTCACCGATTATGCGAAACTCGATCTTATTTTCCGTGCTACACTGTACTAAAAAAATGGTTTTTCCAGAGATTGGACATAGCGTTGTATTAATTGATTACTTACAGTCTGAAGAAGAGCGCATGTGACGCAGTGGTTAGAGTTGCCCTGCGTCGCACACGAGGTCAGTGGTTCGACCTCGCGCTCATGGCTCACCAAGCCATCCATCCCTCCGGGGTCGGTAAATTGCTACCAGGCAGGTTTCAGACTTGTCTGGGAGGATAAGCATCACTGACTCGGCTCAGCGGGAGGCCACCGCGAGTCACTGTAAAGGCCAGATATGCATTTCAATCACCTCAAACGAAGTTAAAAATTGAAGTTGAATGCATGGCGCATCCCTTAGAAATTGATCAATGCCGAGACCCTTAAAGCTTCTATCTTTCTAGTTCCTCGGGGATTGATCAACGCCGAGAGCTTTATCCTTTATCCTTTGTCCTTTACAGCCTGAAGACTGGCGAGGTGTAAATCACAAATGTCTTATTCTTTCCTTTTAACGCTGTTAAAAGGGTTTTTCCGTGAAGCAAACACATTTTTGTGCTATCGAAAGTATATTAGAACTCTAAGGAAGGAGTTTTGTTTATCGAAAAATAAGCAAGATTGAAAGAAAACGCGTGGTCTTGTGAAACATGATTTTGTTTTGGATCTATAGCACTATGAAAAGATATTTTGAAAAACCGACTACGTGTTTGCGCTAGCCAAAGATTCAAGCTTTTGAGTGGTTACAAATACTGCTGGAAAAAATTCTTGTACGGCAAATAAGGCCGAATATTCATTTGTCTCCAGATAACCGAAAAGAACCTTATTTTCTACGGTCGGATTTTGCACTGTATATCTTCATTGGTAAGCCTTGCATTACATAGTTGTATCGAGTCTTTACAACTTGTATTTTTCTAGTGAATATCAGCTATTTGTGGAGTTCTATAAAGCTGCTAATCGTTGATATTGTAGGATTAATCAAATACGTAGAATAGAAGTAAGGACAATCAGATGACTCGCAGGTTTGTATCAGATGCGCAGCTGTTCCGGTAAGCTCTAGTAGGCTGAGAGACGACGCGGCAGTCAGTAGTGCGATGCGATCCACATGGTACCCAACGTGTTGACTAAATTGTTTTATCTACTATTGTAGCCTTGTGCAGTAGTTAACGAGGAAATATGTATGGCATGCTCGTACAATCGACCAGATGCCAAGTGCAAGCGGGTCATGGATTGGGAATGGAGAGGAGAGCTTAGTAAGGATTTCTTGACCTCAGTTTTTATCAGAGTGATGACTTATTCTTTATCTTTAAGTTCCGGCTACACGAGGCGAATTGCAGCAAATCATTCAACAGCTAGAAGGCGAGACATTTGGTAAACCACCGAGAGCTTTTCATCAACTCGAAAAGAAAGAGAGGCAGTCCATCGAGAAGAAGAGAATACAAGGTAATCTCCGTACTTATTCGGCCTCTTTGACAGCTTAAAACTCCTTGATGATTGAGTTGAGCAGCGATAAACTGAACCAGAAAATTTTCTCTTGAGCTGTTTCTTTTAGATTATTCCCGTCGAGTTTACGGCAGAACTCATTTAACTCGCACTGAAATGCGTCAAACCATGATTTGTCAACGGGAAAATGCATTCTATGTGAACACAGTGAAGGCCTTTCGTGATCGTCGGTCAGTTCGATTTCTTCTTTTCTTTGTTAGTTGTCGAGTGATAGTGATTATTTTGTCAGATACGAGTACAAAGAGCTGTTAAAAAAACGCCAAGTCAGTACTGGATGAGCTGTCAAAAAATGGTTTAACAGATACTAAAGCTGCAAAAAGTTAGTGATTTATGACAAATCTCAACAGTTTAGATATTTTTAGACGAAATTCGCTAGTTATTTTTCCAGGGTTAAACTGTTTCCGTAGAAGTGTTATGATATTGTTATGAAGTAACCGATAATGCTGAGCGATATGCAAAAAGTTTGGCTGCAGGCGAATTGAACCAGCGTTTAACCCAAACCGAGGGCATATGCTATCAATGCACTACCGAGGCCACCGCATTGTTACTAGTCTTTCTTTCACTGCTGAATAAATTAATCATATCAAGGATAGTGTGGTTCTAAAGAGGTGGACATGTTGGTGTAATGGTGGCGCGCGCCTTTGGTGTGGGTGAAACGTGGGTTCAACTCCTCTCTGGGTCGAAGATTTTGCATTATTGGATAATCTTTTGTAGTAGTTTGATTCTGTTGTATTTTAACTACATTTATATTCCTCAGGCATCACTATTACTATTTCGTAACAAAAGTTGGAACGTATTAAGGTCGTGTGGTGTTATATGAGTCCTTGCAATTGGCTCATAAGTGTATTCTTAATTCGTTCTATGGTTATGTAATGAGGAAAGGAAGTCGATGGTAAGGAATCATTTTCTTTTTCTGAACTAATTCTGTGTTGGAGTTGTGGATCTCTCTGCTAAATGTTTTTCTTGATAAGGTTTTCAATGGAAATGGCTGGCATAGTTTGTCATACGGGTGCAAAGATTATTACGGAGGCGAGAAAGCTTATCGAACAGATTGGGAAGCCGCTTGAATTGGACACTGATGGTTTGGAAATTTTTTTTAACTAACTCTGAGTGTTTCGATATTGACATTTCAATGAAGCGTATGTGGCACAGTGGTTAAATCGGTTGACTTCCGTGGACCCAAGGATGTAGACCTCACTTCTTCCGTCCGAGTGGACGCCAACTACGGCTACTTTTCGTTGCAGGACCCTCAGCTATGTTATGTAATGATTCGCGTGCGGTCTGCGCCGGCGTATTGACTACTGTTTCTTGACGTTATGTGCGCAAGTGTGGTGCCAAAATCAAGAAGCAGCAGTCAATATGCTGACGCAGACCACACGCGAAGCATTCCAAAGCTTAGCTGTGGGTCCTGCAACGAAAAGTGGCCGTAATCGACGTCCATTCAGGATAGAGGAGGTGGAGTCGTGGACATGCCTCTGGGTCCATGGAAGTCAGCAGGTTGAAGGTGCTCAGCGACACACACCTGCTCAATCAGTTAGTGGTTTGACACCTCTTTCAAGGCTAACCAGGCCTTCAGGCCTTCCGGGATCGGTGAATTGATGCCAGACTAGTCTGGGAAGAGAGCGGCACAGACTTGTTACTTTGGTAGTCCACAACAAGTCAGTAATGAGGCCATATATGAATTTAGTCGCCTTAAGCGAAGTTAAAAATTGAAGATGAACACGCGGCACACCCTTCAGAGATTAAGCAACACTGACAGCTTTTCAGCTTCTTAACATATTAATTACTCTTGGGTATAATTCATTCGAATATTTATATAGGTATATGGTGCTTGCTTCCGGCCTCATTCCCTGAAAATGTGACATTTACGCTGAGAAATCATAAAAGGAAATCGGTAAGCAAATATTTACGAGTTTTTTTTGTTTTGTTTATTAACCCTTTCAGGACAGTGGATCCACCTCTTCTGCATCTCTAAACTACCAGCGTGGGAACGCATTGAATAGTATTGTATCATTTTAGTTGTATCTCCTATGTTATATCATATGTAAATATGTTATGTTGCTTGTAACTGGGAAATAATGACAGTAAACAATCTGATAAGGACATAACATGTTTATGAGCCGTTAGGTCTAGTGCTATACAAGCGCCTGTTTCGTCCTACCGCATTTCCCGTATGGCACTAGACCCAACGGCTCGAAACATGCTCTGTCCTTATCAGAATGTATCGTTTTGAGCGAGTCTGTAAAGTAAGTGGTCGATAGTAACAGTAATACAGTTGAGCAATACAGTGACGCATTCAGTGCGTTCCCACGCTGTGAGTCAGAGGTGCAGAGGAGGTGGGTCCACGGTCTGCGAAGGTCAAGGTGAAGAGTGAGAGTGATGCAGTTCAAATCCGTATATAGGTCACTGTGTCATATCCTGGTGCTATGCTCAATGCTCTCGTCAACGAAGGCTTCACGAATGACCAATATCATAATCTCCAACCTGACGGCTCATACACTATTTCGGAAGAAAATCAATTTTCTTCGAGGTAATCGATCGGAATTTTTGAGACTGTTTTTTTAGCAGTGATGTGATGTTACAACTATATATCCGGTCATGCTAAATAATAATGGAGAACTTTCAAGCCTCGGACGAGAGTTGAACCCGCCCCTCACCCTCTTTGGGAGCGCGTGCTAACCAGTGCATTAGCGAGGTTCCTGTTTCGCATCAGTTTTCTGTGATACAAGGTATCGCCTTGTCAGCAGCCAACGTCAGCGGTTTGGCTCATCTTTGAAAAGGGTGAGACGTGGATTCAACTCGTGCCTGACGTTTAGGGTTCTTTGACGAAATTTCTAAAGAATAGGGTGCGTGTGGTGTAGTGATTAGAGGTGCACTGGCAGTGCACTTGTAGTCGTTGGTTCGATCACGCGTCGCAAGCTCATCCATGCCTTCCATTCCTTTGAGATTGGCAAATTAAACCTGTCTGGGAGTATAGTAGCACTGACTGGATACATCGGTAGGCCAGTATAAGTCATTGTACAGGCCACGTATCAATCCAGTCACCCTTTAAGCGATGTTTGATGAGGTCGAATGCATAATGCAATAGTCATAGACTTGTCACTGTAAAAGCTTTATGCGCTTCATCCTGATTACAAGGGGGTAAATAAAACAGTGGCCTCATTCGTTGGAGAAAAAGTTTTCATAGGAGTGTTTGTGACCTCTGGAAAGCTTAGATTTCTGGCTACAGCCCTTCGTCGCCGATTTTTGAAAAGACCATTTTATAACGCTGTAAAATACGCGCAAAACTATGTCTCAAACGCGCATATTTCCGCCTGACGGAGCTCTTATATTATTGGTAATCACAGATAGCGCAATCGTTTATGATACCAACGCTGTGCTCATATTCTGAAAAATCAGTATCAAAACGCAGCAGGTAGAATAAGTTGAATTCCCATCTGCGATCAGGCGTATTTTTGGCCAAGTTACGTGCGGTTGGCTAAGGTACCCACTTTGATGAGGCGATGCTAATCGCTTTTTTGGGTATATGAACACGTAGAGAAGAATCTCGTCAGCTGTTCACGTGTCTACGCACACGCATGTGAATTGGCCAAAGACCTCCTTGATTGCATGTGGAAATTCACCTTATTTTACCTGCTGCGTTCCAGAGAAATGGTTTTTTCAGGACATAAGCACAGCGTTGAAAATCAAATTCGACCACACTATCGAGTATTTACTAATAACTTAATGAAAGAGCCTCATCCGGCTAGAAGTAAGCGCATCTGCAACGCAAGGAATTTTCTTATCTAGCAACGTCAAAGAAGGGCATTTTCTGAAACCGACGACGTGGGGCTGTAGCCTGAAGTCTCAGCTTTCGAATGGTTACTAACACTCCTATGAAGAATTCCCCTCCAGTAAATGAGATCAGTTTTTCTAGTTGTCCCCTTATAATCAGAAAGAACCCTTTATTTCTTGTCCTTCCGATATTTGTCGAATGTTTTGATCATTTCGGTCAGTATAAAACAGCATGAAAGGATAAAGCTATTGGCACTGATCAAATACGTGGGGATTGCACCATAGATTCGACTTCATCAAGCATCGTTTGAGGTGATTGGATACATATCATATCTTGCTATACATATCTTACGTTTAAAATGAGTCGCGGTGGCCTGCCGATGTATCAGATTAGTGCTGGTATACTGCCAGACAAGTCTGGTACAGTTCATCGAATTTGGAGTGATGGAAGACTTGACAAGCCTTTCGGCGCAGAATTGAACCGTGAACGATATGTATTCGGAGAGCACCTCTAACCACTGCTGCAGATGTGCCTTCATCAGCATAAGTATAAGGCACTAATTATTGGATGTTCTTTGAGGTAGATGGTCCTTATCAATGTATGGTCCTGCCTGCTTCAAAAGAAGAAGGAAAAAAGCTCAAGAAAAGGTTTGTTCAAGAAAGACTTCGATTGCGAAGTTTTGCCTTTGAAAGATATTATTCGATAGGTATGCTGTATTCAATCTCAATGGATCTCTGGCCGAATTGAAAGGATTCGAAGTGAAGCGACGTGGTGAACTAAATATAATCAAGTATTTTCAGTCAGCAGTTTTCAAGGCATTTCTTCGTGGGTCCACTTTGGCAGAAGTTTGTCGGTTCTCCATGACTTATATCTTGTTTGGTTGCTACTCTGAAAGTTACTAGGTGTATGATAGCGCTGCTCGTGAAGCGAATTATTGGCTGGACGTGCTATTCACCAAAGGTGGTACACTAACCGAGCTTGAACTATTTGATCTGATCTCTGAGAATAGGAGTATGTCAAGAAAGCTGGAAGATTACGGAGGACAGAAAAGTACAAGCATCAGTACTGCTAAACGACTAGCAGAGTTTCTTGGTACTGACATGGTTAAGGTTGGTTATTTCATCCAGCGAACGTATTATCGTTCTTCTCAGTGCTGCGTTATCGGGACGCGATTCCCAACTCTTTGGGGATAAGGCCTATTCCGCTTTTTTTCCAGACTTCTGGTAGTCATTTCATAGCTAAAATCTTGACGAATTTGATACTGCGCGTAGTCCTTGAGTGCATCGCGGCAGCGGAAATAAAAATGAGTTCCACACTTGACGCTCAGCTTTTGCCTGCTGGGTCATGTGAATCGCTGTGTGGATGGGATTTTTGGATTCTCTTCCGTTTGGTAGCACAGATTTTCAAACCTATTTCATATGCTCGACAAGAAGTTTTCACAAAGAGTGTTAGTAATTATTCGAAAGCTTAAATCTCGATCTATCGAAAACGTGCCCAATGTTCTGCAAAGACCCTTTCATAACAGTGAAAAATTGAAGACAATGTTATGTTTCGCATGCCCATATTTCTCGCCGAGCAAAGCACTTTCTTTTGACTATTAGTAATCGTTCGATGGCGTAAAATTCACCGATTCCAACGCTGTGTTTATATCTTGAAAAGACCGTTTCTCTGCAACGCCGCAGGGAAAATAAGACTGATTCACATGCGCGAGCAAGCAGTCTTTGGCCAGTTCATGAGCCGGTAGGGTGGGAGCAGGTGACGGGTCCTGCGCGAACATCGGTCGATGTCGTCTAAGTGACGTCTAAGTGAGGTGTATTTGATTAGAAAAAGTTTCTCCGCTTCCAAAGAAACTGCGGATTAAACGTCTGACTTTGATGCTAGAAGAAATTCTCTACACGTTCATGTGCCTTTCGTGCTTCCAGCGAAGTAATAGTCTAAGTGTGCGGTTGAAGTGAAGCATCATTTTGATTTTTGAGCGTTGAAAGGGTGTTTTCAAAACACCCAGCCACGTAGACGGATAGTTCTAGATTTAGGCTTTCGGATGATTACTAACACTATGAAAAATCTATGTCGAGGCTTGAAAATCTGTGTTACTAAGCAGGTGTCAACCGATCTTGCAACATTCGCAACAAACGATACCGAAACTCTTACGGATCTGAGTATGGTTTTTTAACAACTTATAGTACCTTCAAATTCGACTTTTGTGAGACGTCGATCAAAACAATGTAATGTGATAACATATTCTGTGCCTTTCATGAGGTTTGATATGATATATATATATATATATATATATATATATATATATGTATATATATGATATGTACATCTGCGTATATATGTATATGTATATATATATATATATATATATATATATATATATATATGTAGCTAGACGTATGTTTTGGCACTTCAGCTTCATCAGTAGTACGGTGCCTTTCGTTGCAGCCAATCCCTTGAAGGAGGATATACCCCCTGATACAAAAGAGTCGACGACGAAGTGCCATAACAAAGCTTATGGAGGGCTCAGAATTTGTTGTCAGATTATAGACTTAAAGTAGTTTTGACGGCATGAATTTGGATGATTCGCAAACTAAATTTGGTTTTTGAAAAGTTGTTCATATAGCGTTGAAGGTGACACGATTACGTTTCGCGTGCTCAAGCTGTTGAAAGTGAAAGACTAATACCCATAGAACGGTAGAGCGAAGTTTCTTCGGTAATTCCATTTCGACCAACCACAAAATTTTTCCGACACGGAGAAAAAATCTCTAAATGAATAACCTAGATCAGGTTCTTTCGAGGAGGCTTCGAAATCGTTGCACACACTGCCATTTGAGAGTATCGCGCGATATTGTCCGGCGAAGGTGAGACGTAATTTTATTTTAGCTGCGACAGTGCCCTAAAATGACCTTCCGAGAGAGCAAGCTTACTGTCGAAATCGCCGAAATTTATGTTATCAAATGACCACTAAAAGTCTGGATTGTGAAGCGAAAAGGGCCTTGTTTTCAAAGGATTGAAGAGTTGATCTCGATAACGGAATTGTAACCTTTTTTCTCACTATAATGGCTTCCTCTTAGGATGCTGGTCTCGCATGTAAATTTGTTATATCTCGGCATCCCCTTGGTGCACCTGTAACGGAGCGAGCTGTCCCGATCGCTATATTTCAGGTGTTTCGACTCGTAGTGAATTGTTTGTTATTCACTTATGTAGAAATATTTAGGCTGAAGATAAAGTGAAGTGTCATTATCTGAGGCAATGGACAAAACAACCCGGTTTGTCCGTAGATCAGATGAACATAAAGGAAGTATGTCTTTTTCCAGACTGTATCACTCTATGTTGGAAGACACGAAAGATTTAAGTCCACCTTTTTCAGTTACTGGATTGGGACTACTACATTGAAAGGCTTGGAAGTTGTATACAAAAAATTATAACCATACCGGCAGCCTTGCAAGGGTTACCGAACCCTGTCCCCAGGATACCTCATCCTGATTGGCTTGCAAATAAGCTAAAGAATCGGTACAGTGTCATTTTTAGGGTTATTACGTCTTGATAGCTCTGCTTTCAAGTGACTCATAAATTTCAAGCATTGACATTCTACGCCAGCCAAGAATCACTGATGTGTTTCAAAAGAAACCGCTGGATGAGATGAATAATGTGGTGAATGAACATGGAAAACGTTTGCGAGAAGACGACATTGAGGAGTCTACTGTTCTTGGAAGTGAGGAGAAAGAGAATAGATCGAAGAAGCATTGCCCTCTTCCGGAGGTGAGCTAAGCACTCAAGTGTAAATGTAATTCGAGCAGTATGAAAGCCCCTATTGGTCGTAAAGAAGCGCTTGGCGCAGTGATTAGAGGTCTCCTGCGACCCACACGTGGTCGATGATTCATACCTGCGCTTGGGCAAGGCTCACCAAGCCTTCTATTCCTCAGGGTTTGGGGTATTGATATCAAACTTGTCCGGGAGTATAGCAACACTAACTTTACACATCAGTAGACTGCTGCGAGTTATTTTAAAGGCTCCACTTATGCATGCATTCACTGATAACGGGGTTTGATAAAGTGAAGTCCATGGGGTATCCTTCAAAGATGGATCAGCGTCGAATGCTTTATCCTTTGTCCTTTTGCTGGTTATTAAATTTGGATCTTAGTTCTAATCTTTCTCTAAGTAAACCTGGTTTTTTCAAAAGTATCCAGAATGCACTTCCTCATTGAAATAGCTGAAATATGGAATGTGTAGTTATTTTCTAAGATGATGACTGGTTTTTGTTACTCTTAAGGAAGAATTCACTCGAATAGAGAAGAAGACTCTGGTGCAAGATGGCTTTGATGAATGGTTAAAGTTTCTTAAAGTGAAGTGGCGGTCGCTCAGGGTATCTACTGGAAAGAAGAAAAAAGAAATAGGTAGAGATACTACGTTCATTTTGTTTTTAGGAAAAAGGATTAACTGGTTAGTTTTAGGGCCGACTATGGTGGAACGAATGATATCACATAGCCGAGAAATAATGCGCGATCGAACTTGGCAGGTATGACTGGTTGTTTTCTTGACATCCCGTCATCGTTGTAAAGTTAATACGCAATGTATTCAGTGATTTAAGTTTTATAATCAACTTTGCCTAGTGATATGAAAAACTTTTGACCCAGTCGAGGTTGAGCCGGGGTTTCACTTATGACGGAGACGTGTGCTACCACTGGATAATTAGGACTCGCCGCTCTGCTACCACTTTTTATTCGTAAAAAGGCATCGATAAGGGGTTACTAAGCGTCCAAAAGGTTGATTTAGAATGTTTCCGAAGAGCAGAGAAAGAGGGTTAGCAGATGGTGAAGTCGTAGCACTTGCCCTCTGTATGGGTGATTAGGGGTCCGCTTCCGCTTGGGATCGAAGGTTTTGCATATCATTCAAAATCCTTCGATATAACATCGTAACATCATAGCACTGTTGTTCGGGCGGTAAAGTGAAGACTATTGTGGATTTGAGTTTTATTTTTGGTGTATTATCACTTAACTATAGATAATATCGGTAGAGGAAACGAAGACACTGGGAATTTACAATATTTGGGTGGCGCTGGAGGGCCGAATGGACAGGTTTCAGTTGAGGGTACCCCGGTTAGTGCTAGTAAACGAGAAAGTAAGTTGTTATGCATAGCTTGGCTACTTAAATTTATGGCAATAAATGTACTATTTAGGAGCCTGTCGAGGGCAAGGATGTCGTTCGACGGGTACTTCCTCACCATAAGCCAGTACATTACTTGTATGAGTATTCCATGAGTGGGGTGTGACTTTGTATTCTTTTATTCTACGCATTTTCTTATTTTGACTGCTACAAAGTCAATTGTTTGCAGAACATCGAGCAAAAGCTTATGGAAGAGATCAATGAGAAACTGTGCTGTTCACGTGTAGAGGGTATCTATGAGTCTCAAGTCCCACTAATGTTTCGAGCCGTGTGTCAAATCGGATGCCTTTGTCGTCCTGTCGCTCCTCCGCTTGGTGGAGTTTATTCGCTAGAGGTCTCTTCTACATGTTTGCTTCTTTGTTTTCCCTATTTTCTTCCTGACAGCTGAATGCTGGTTGAATAATTCGATTTCATGTGATCTATTTAGACGTTGAAAATGATTCCTCTATCTTCTGGTCAATCATACCTACCAAAGGACTTTCTACGAGTTGTATTCGTCTACAAGTTTGCTCAGGTTTGACAGCATTTATTCCGGATAAAATTCTTCTCCATCGTCTTTCTCAAGCTCATTTTACGAATTGAAAAGTTTAAGGATAGTCGAGAAGTATGGGCAGTGATTGATGAAGCTGCCTCGTCGGGATCTTTCTTTATAGTCCAACGAGGAGAAGTGGCAATGCCAAATATGGATAGAATATATGCCCAAGTCTATGACCAAGAGTTAGTATCTCTGTTATCGTTAGATTTATCGAAATTAATATCACTGGCTCAGCGATCTCGGGTGAAATGCATCTTATCCAACCTCAGATGGAAATTGATTCCGCGTTTCATCCATGCCGAAAGCGTTTGCTGCCGAAAAGCTACCCCTTCTCTACCATTCATTGTTTGATATGATTGGTTTCTGATAACTCTGATGCCTCATATCACACGAAAGTGGTAGTAGAGTGGTGTACTGGTAGCACGTGCCCCAGGAATGGATGAAACGCGGGTCAAACTTCTGCATGTGGTAGAACATTTTGCATACTGCTCAGGCTCATTTGATGTATGATTATAGTATAACACTGCTATAAAACCGTAAAGTAATTACTTCTGTAGATAATGGATCACATATGGTCGTCATTTATTTTAGGAAAGAACAATTGAATCCGATAGGTCACATAAATCCAGGGATCAAGTTCAACGCTCGTCACTTTCGCCTAGCTGCTGAAGCTGAAAAGGAAGTTAATAAGGTTAGTCTCTTCGATGATCAGCCGCTTTTGTTGTTTCGCAATGGCTTTTTCGTCTTTAGGTGATTCGAATGTGTCGAGAATTCAGCTCGAAACCAGCGTTGCTGGCCATGCTCACTGACGAAGACCCACGCCAGCTGGTTACTTTTCTCAACTGTTTATCTTTTTCAAATTCTGTATACGGTTATCTTAAAGCTGTTTGAATGAGTCCTAATAGAAGGAGAAAGTCCGATGAAGTTACTTTCCACATGTGTGTAATGAGGTGCAATCAAAGTATCGATCTGGTTATGAGTTTTTTTGGATAATAACCTTGTTTCTTCCTCATATTCCATTTTATTGTCATAAGAATGTTGCAGACAAAACGAATAGTGCATCTATCGCTATTCCCTCATGTACAGATATCCGTCCAAGAACCGAATTCCTTGCTGAACGTAATGGAATGGCAAAGAGTAGTTGCAAAACGAATATGCAAGCATTTCTTTAACAGTTTCATATATGTGAAGGTCAGTAACATTTCATGATTTTCTAGCTCCTTTGACACTACTAGAACCTCTTATATGTCTCCTCTACTTCGGGCTGATCTCCCAATCATTCTTTTCACTCTCATTTTGGTATTGAGATCGTATCTGATTACTTCAAACGAATAGATCGTCATTGATAGCGTCATTTCCAACTGAAACGAGGTCGATGGATACATTGGCCAATCATCTTGTATTAACGAATTCTCGTGAACTCTTCTTTCATTAGAACTCACTTGAGTGTTCTCATCTCGCATGTCCACTCATTTTTTCTATAGTACGTAGATCTTGTAACACGTCTTTGAGATGTGAAACGGTAGTAATTCCGTTGAGAATGCTTTTGAAAGCTTGCAGACAAATCCATATGTTTCGCTAAACGCAGCACAAATTTCAGGACTGAGAGCGGCCGTACTGCTTTGTCTGGTTTATTTATCATTCTAAGTCGTCATGATCGCTGAGTTCCCTACATATGTGCGCGGTAGTGATGCTCTCTCCATTCATTAACTTTCATGGGTCTGCTTAACAAAACGTACTCCTGGATGTCTGGCGTACTGTTCATTTACTTGTAGTGCTTAAGAATATCTGGTAAAGGAGATTATGAGAACCTTTTCAGCTCAGCACGAAAAAAGTTACCCGCGAACTCTTTTAGATCTAAAAAAAAAGCCCTTGGCCTTGATCGATCCATAAGAGATACGCCATGTTTTCGATTTGATCAAGCACCGTTTGAGGTGTTGAATGCACATCTGGTTTTCACAGTGCCTAGCAGTATCCTAGCAATGTACCGACTCAAAGCTGCTTATCCTTCCAGACAAGTCTGGTTTCAATTCACCGAGCTCGGAGGGATGGAAGGCTTGATGAGCTGTGGGCGTGAAATTGAACTACTGATTGATTGATGTGCACCACATGCACCTCTGACCACTAATGTTCATTCCTTTTTTTACGATTTCTTGAATAGCCGAAACTGAATTAGTGATTTATGGTGCAAAACTGTTTGTGTCGAGTAGTTTCCTCATGCACAAAATCTTTCTAACTTCTAATTAATAATTACAGAAATAAAGTTTCTTCATACCAATATTCCCATTTCTACATAGTCGAAGAGCTAGTGCTTTTATTCCTTTCGTAGTCCAGAAATCTAATATCTCCAACAATTCTCCACATCTGAAACGATTTGCTAGGTAATCTATTTTAGGACTATGCCGATTGGGCTCGCTATCTTCATGTCCCTATTGGAAGTGTACCGAACGATGCCGGAATTTTCGGCCTAGATTTGTTTTTTGCAAGAAATCTGCAACGAGCAGGACACGTACTGTGGGCTTCACCGTCAAGTCGACCGGATCTAGGTGGCAAAGTGAGCTATAATTACCTCGTTCTACGGGTTCGCACTGGATTGCTTGCTGCACATTCATTAAGGGAGCGTTTTCAGGAATTAGACGACCTTCGCTTATGCTCGGATTGGAAACCACTGAGCAAGGACGAAACTGTATTGTTGAATACGCCTACGTTTTGCGGAAGTTACTGCGTAGAATTTGAACTTGAGGCTGTCGCAGTGAGTTTGAATGTCGACGAGAGTATCGTACAGTTACTAAGATTGACTCAGATTTACGTACTTCACTTCTTTCTTTGACTTTCATTCTACATTTCTTTTGTAATAGCAAACACACAAACAGGAAAGGCATTAAAGGTCACTGCACTGGTTCAGCGAGGTCGTTTGTTAGATGCAGAAGGAACTGACGATGCTGTCGCATTTGACTCCACGGTTGTAATGCTATCCGACGCGTATACTGGTTTGCGGTAAGTTATCAAAGTATATTTTCCAAACATACTCAAAAGAATTCAGTGGTAAGCAGAAGTTCGACTTCAGACGGGATTAAGCCTGCGTTTTATCCATATCGGGGACGCGTGCTACCACTACATCACTGAGGCTACCGCTTGCTCACCACTTATTCTTCAATATCTCATATCTTGTGTGCCGCGTGGAGTCGATATGAATTTTTCCTTACCACTCAGTTCTCTTAGGTACACCTTACATTGTTGAAACAGTAATAAATTTCGGTAATAAGACAAGTTGGAACGGTGTCTGACTGGTTAGCAATGCACGTTATGAGGAGGCAATGTGCCAGTTCGATCCGTTACCCAACACTCTCTTGTAGTCATCCGGGGCCGCAGTACTCTAAGATATTCACGAAGGGAACGAAATCTTCAAGCAGCAATGGAAACGACAGGCGATACATTCGAAGACCTTTGGGATGACGAATACGGGGAAACGGGTCGAATGAGAGAAGTACTGGGATCCACAAAATAAAGTATGATGAGTTGTATAAGATAGAAAAAGATAAAAAACGGATTGATTTTACCGGGTTGTCTCTCCAGAGTAATCTCACATCTCATGGATGCTGAATGGCGTGCAAAGCTTTCGACTCTCTGTAAGAGTTGAGCCCGCGTTTCACCCTTACAGGGACCTCGGTGGTGTTTGTGCTATCACGTATTCTCGGCATAGGTGGAACTCGAGTTCAATTACCGACTGCGGTTGAAAGTTTTGCGTATCATTCAGCTTCCTTAGATCTATAATTATAACACCAAAGACTTCTATTAGTGTAGTTAACTCAAGAAACGGTTCTTTTCTATTAGCCGACGACAAATGAAGAAACGAACCCTTTCGCTTTCTCCTTTGCAATTTTAGTGATCATTCGAAGTCTCGAATCTCTAGATGCTGCTCTACGTTACCGTTTTTTAAAGCCTTTTTACAACGCTGTAGCAGAAAGAAAACAATTGTTTCTACAGAAGACAGGGCTCTCTCCTCAACTGATAAGTGATCATTCGATAACGTAAGTTTCGCCAATTCCGACGCTGTGCTTGGTTTTTGAAAAAATCATTTCACTGCAGTGCAACAGGGGAAATAAGATTGAATTTCACATGTGGTGCTCATTTGCTTGTCGGCTAAGGTGTGTGCCTGCCATGCATCGATACGCGACTAAACGATCACGCTGGCGCGGTTCACATGTGTAGTGTGGTTTTTGTGATTCAATTTGGGACTTATTCTCCGCTTTGAGAAAATTCCAGCTAAAACATATGACTTAGACATTGCAAGATTTTCTCTACACATTCATATGGTTTGCGTGCTTCCAGTAAAGTAACAGTAAGTGCGTGGCCGTCGCAAAATATGATTTTTTTTCAAATGCCACAAAGTAAAATAAAGGCCTCTTAAAAAGATCAAACACGTAACGCATAAGAGATTTAAGGTTTTCAATGATTACTTATACTCTTGTGAATACTCTCGACTGTTTAATTTGACTTCGCTAAAAAACAGTAATAATCTGATGATGTGGTGACATGTTTTGAGTCTTTATGAGGTCTGGTATGGCACTTACACAGCGCTAGACAGGCCTGTTTCGCTTTTTCATGCTCATCCATAGGACGATGCCTCTTGGTTCAGCCGATTACTTGCAGGGAGATATAGCGCTTCCTGTGAAGGAATCGACGCCGGTTTATTAGACCACCGCATGTCGAGTGACGAGATCTCTTGACATTCCAGTGACAACAGTCGAGCGCTTATGCTTAGTTGAATGAACCATGATGAGCCTGCAGGGTCGAAACAGCAGCTGTCTAGTACTGTATAAGTTACCAGACCTCATAAAAAACTCAAAAACATCTTATCATGTTATCAAATTATCAGATTCTTATGAATAGTTCTCCTCCAGCGAAAGGGATCGTTTCTTTATTTTTCGCCGTTTAACAGAAAGCAAAAATTTTTGTCGACTATATATGTACTCTACAATCGCTATCATATTCCATCGTTTAGGAACACAATATCGGCTTTCGACGAAGGTGCAGCTGTTGATGCTGCATTAAAAGTCTTGAAGCATATGTTAACAGAATGTGTACGAGACATTGCGCACAGTGCGAACAAGCGAGCTGACCAAGTCGTTATGTCGCTTAGGAGGTCTGTATCTGTCAAAGCTGCTAGTATTTATTTCTATTTGTACCATAGTTATTTGAAGAAGAATAATCTCACCTCTCGCACAACGCAATCTTTAATCCCCCCGTTACTTACCAGGTGACGTCAGCAGGAATTCATAAGGCCTCCTTCTTTGTTGTCACTCGGAGAGTTTCCAAGCTCTAATCTTTCGTAGGACATAAAAGAATCTGCAGTTCTTATGCTGTAGTTGTTAATAGGGGCGGTTTGGCCGTGCAGTTGTGGTGCTCGTGGCGGCGCGCGTGGAGCTGAGCTACATCCTCAATCCTCTCCGCCAGTCAACGACAACGCTCCGTGGAACGCCACAGCCAGGCTATCCTCGGGATTGCAAGGAGACGTGCTCAATCAGTACTCTACGACGTTCAAGGAAAACATGAAAAACGATTGAAAAAGCGCTGTGAAGAGGGTCAATAAAGTAAAAAAAAAGTTATTACTATACGTAGAGAATGTGAGGCATAGTAGTGCATCCAGTTTTATCCTGAGAATTACCGCCAACTTACACTTTGGATGGATATATCGACTTCTCGTGTGCATATTCAATTCAAATACTGTTTATTTCTAGGTGGCTCCATTCACCAAATTCACTTCTGTTCGATTCAGCACTTACTCGGAGCATAACAATTCTAGAGAAGAAACTTGTCCTGTTGCTAGTAGCGGAGTGCGAACGATTAGGATCTAAGGTTTGCATCTTGATCTCTATGCATAATTAATCTGTTTTGTGTCTTCATATTGCTGGAAAACATCAGGTTCTTCATGCAACACCGTCACGATTAGTTTTGGATACTGGTAAATATGACAGGGAACAAGGTGCCGCGTTCACAGACATGCTGCTTCAGTCGCTTGGTCAAAATCCATTATTTGCTGCGCTACATATGAGACCTATTCACAAATGGACCACATTACTGTGGTATGACGCATCCAATCATACTGGTATGCTTTGATTTTGTTTGTCTAAATGAGTATAAAATTAGGTCATTCAATAAGTTTTGGCACTAAAGCAATAAACACCAAATTTCTCAACCAGAGATAATTAACACTGCATTTTGGTGTCGTTCATTTCCGCATTTCTTGCTAGCATTTTGGTGTACAGTTTACCTATAAATTGCCTTAATATTGGAAGCTACTCTTGGGAACAAAGTCGGTTGCAACTTCATGCATGAATGACGCGTAGGGGAAACACTAGTGAAGCAGTCGGAAGATTGTAGAGCTTGAGGTGATGAAACGGTTGCAAAAGGATGGCTAGCAAGTGGTTCGCGAAGTTCAAAGCTGAAGAGAACAGTCTGGAGGATCAGTCGCGCTGGGATCGTTCATAGGATGCTCCGTCAACCTTGCGCGCCGCTTCGCTAAAATTTCCCCTATGCGCCATTCGTGAACAAGTAGCAAGTGAATTTGTTCTCAAGACAACTAGCCCCATCTTAAAGCAAACATAGGCAAATTGTATACCAAAAGTTCGCTTGAAAATGCCCAATATAACGACACGAAAATAATGCAAATTTAATTACTTGTGGTTATTAAATTTGATGTTTATTTCTCTAGTGCCAAAACTTATAAAACGACATGATGTTGTTGGGCGCGTGTGGCGCAGTGGTCAAAGGTGCTATACTACAAATACAGGACAATGATTCGACTGCCACGCTCGAAGTCTCATCAAGCCTTCTATCTATCCAGAGTTGCTGAATAACTTCCAAACTTGTCTGAAACGACTGAGGTGACGTGATACATCGGTAGGCCACCGCGAGTCTATGTAGCGATCCAGAAATTCGTTCAGTCACCTCAAATGATCCTTGGTGAAGATGAATGCTTAACGCATCCCTCAAGCATTGATCAACGCCGAGAGCTTAATCCTTTATTTCTTTAAGAAGCATTGTTGTGATGCCACATTCAGGTATATGCGACAAAGTGGTGGAGTGTACTGATATGAATGAATCACAATCTGAACAAGACCATAAGGAAACTTTGGTAAGTTAAGAGGTTACTGCTTTGCGCGTCTATATCCTTACTTGACTTACATGTCACTCCCCTTCCAGCATCGTTGGCGGTTAGCCGATGACCTGCCAGTTGATGGAGCAGTCCGGGAAGAATTTCGCAAGATAGTAGCTGGTTATGTAATGTTGTTCCAGAAAGAAAAAGATAGCAAGGTAGGTCAAATTACTTATAAACTTAACCCCCTAACTGAGTCGTTATTACTCAGTGGTTTCTTTCGGTAAGCAGGAGCGTGGTTGTTACTAGTAAGGTTTACTTGAATACAGTTTAACACAGATGATGATTATCGACACTTCAGTAGGTATCGCCTTCTTTAGTGTCTCATACTTAGGTAACTAGACAGTCATCATGGATTTCAGGATCTCAGCACAGACTCAGCTGCTGCGTTTCGAAATGATCTCGTTATATCGCATATTGGACATCGTCTTTTCCGTGTTGTTTCGAAATTAACTGCTCATCGTGTGACTCACTTTGCAGCTAGTAAACTAGTTAACGCGGTTAGTGCCTTTCTATAGTGCTTTTGTAAATTAGTTCTGTTTGAATATTTCTTCTTGACGATAGCCATTCAATTCGTAACACTCGATTATTTGATAAAAAACTGAACAAGACCTTCCAAGTGAGAATATTAGTAGGTTGTTACTTTGTTTTAGATTTACAAAGCATTGTCATGCGATCCGGCAGTAGAAGACAGCGTGGAAAATCTCCGCGAGAATCTCTATCGAATTTTGGACACCAGGGAGTTGCCACAGCCGAGAAGTACCGTGTACCTTCCAAACATATTTTGTAACGACTGTTCGCTCGCAACCACGTTGGATGTCGGAGACAAAACGTCGTGGACATGCAAAGAGTGCGGAAAGGTACCTCCTTGTATACCTAAATAATCAGTGCTCAAGTATTGTAGAAGTTGCGACACTTTTATTCGCTCCGTTCTTTTGCACCTGTAACTCATGTAGGTGGTCCTATTCGTGTTTTTTCGGCTGCAGTCTGAGGATCCAAATTTGGTTCCAGCTACGAGCATGGCTCGTTTACACGTCTAATGAATGATCTATGCGATGGTTTTCCATAGGCCATTTTGATCCTCTTGCAAAGAACTATGAAAAAAGCTCGGCATAAAGGTCTCCTTACCTCCAAGTGAAGTGTGCATGTGGCGCAGTGGTTAATGGTACTCCACATCCCACACAAGGTCGATGGTTCGATTTCCCACTCATGACTCACCAAGTCATACATCACTCCGAGTTCGCTAAATTAGTACGACAGTGCTTGCAGACTTGTCTGGGAGGATGAGCAGCACTGGTTCGATGTAGCGTATGGCCAGCGCGAGTCATTATAAAGGCCAGATATGAATTGAAATCACCCAAAACGAAGCTAGAAATTGGAAACGAATGAATGATGACTCCCTCAGGACTTGACCAACGCCAAGAGCTTTATCCTTCATCTCTTTATTATACCTTCAAGTGTCGCTCCACGGACCTATTATTGTCATCAATACAGCTGAAATATCAACTTGTCTCCCCTGCCTAGTACAGGGCTGGAACAGCTGCTTTGTGAAATAAAAAAGGCACGTATATTCGGACCGATAAGTTTATTAGTCAGGGGCCGCACTTTGGTCCATCGGCTTATAATTAAATATAACACTCATGATCCTTCACATTGTGCGGACTACAATACTTCTTTAACTTGACTCGTTGTCTCCCATCTGTCAGTCACAAAGTCTTCGGAATTTCGCGTTACTTTAGCTGATAATTGTCTTTGTAAAGCTCGTAAGATTCTCCCCTGAAATCTGGAGCAGTTCTTAGGAGACGTTCCCAAGTTTTCAGAGCAAGCAGTCGTCGGTCTTTCTGGATCGGACAGTTTTTGTAAAACATATCTGGTTCCACTATGACCACCCCCGAGAGATGAAAAGTCTGCTAGATCAGCTTGTTCAAACCAGCTACCATAGGTTTATAATTTCTCACGACGTTTCAGACCACTACGTTCTTCCTACCCTGAGATCACCTACAGCGTGCGTTAAAGAAATTTTTTCTAATTTTTGAGAATCGAGTTCATTTTTAGTTGTTCCAAAAGTCCTACATCGATGAAATGATTGCTGATCGATTGAATACCCTGCTGACGGCATATCTTCTCCAGGATCACATTTGTAGTAAATGTAAATTGGTGCGTGTGTTTATTGCCAGCTTTTGATAATCGACAAAATCATCACCTATCTCATTTGTATTTTAGATCCGACAAGACAATATGTCAAGATATTGCGAATGTTCTGGTACATTCATAAACACCATATCTGCCGAAGATTTTCTTCGAGATATGCGAACAGCCGGTGAGATTGGAGAAGAGTTTGAGCTACCCATGACCGTAGAAGTTAGTCGATGGATAACGGCAGGGATAAATTTTGATCAGTAGAAACGGGTTAGATCTATGCTATCCAACTTATGTAATTATAACCTCATATCAACTTGCAGGTCATAGACCAAGTTGAGCTTCTAACCAGATCAGTCAGTATTGTAAATAAACACCACTATTATTCTGCATGTGATATTTTTCTTACCCACTCGACTATAATTCTCATATTGAAAAAGTTTCTATTTTTCCAAAAGTTATTTATTTAGCTCTCAAATCACTGTACCATTCAACAATACTTTGTACCTGAATGAAATTGTATTCCAACTCTTCTGTGAACCGGTGCACAATATTCTTATATAAACGGCTAGTTAAAAATTCGATAAGAATAATAATATCACAGTGTTAATAGGCCAACACAAACTGAGTGATTGCGCCACGAAATTGTCCATCACTTGAGCAATTCTTTCACCTGAAAAAAAAAAATTTTTAATTTCACTTGAATAATATAGAAAGCTGGTCATAAAGTAATTGTCATTGCGAAAAACTGTCGATTATTTGGAAGGCACATCTAACCCTTGGTTTATTCGTTCAATTACCCAATTTTATGAAGAAAGTAAATCTCGTGATGCTTAGTATTTGAAGAGTATTTTCACCAGTTAGGTGGCTCTTCAGAGAAGAGTTTTCCTCAAAATGAGAAAGAGATCATATCTCTGTCGGAGCATTGGGAATCAAAGCATTTCTCGTCGTGGAAAATGTCAAAGTTCTCAACTTGTGTAAGCCAGTTATCCGAAAGACTCGATTTGTTCAATTTTTCGAAGACGCTTACTTGTTCAACTGATTTGAAACTGATATCTTCGTAAGCGTTAAAGGGGTCTTCTAACTTCCGTACCACTACTGCATACGCTGCTGCTACATTATCGGTCGTTCGTTGCTGTACGGTATCCCTAAACAGATATTCATGGGTTAATTAAGAGAACATTTAATTTTTGATTTATAGTGAAGGACACACTCCTACCTTGTACGGGCACTGCTGATCTTAGAAACCTGATCCAATTGGTATTTGTCTGGTTGTGCCAGGAAAGCGTCAAACTGCGCAAAAACACGATTTACGGTTGCGGTGTCCATACCAGGGATGAGGGAAAGAGGTCCCTAAGATTACACAATTTCTATACAAGAAAAATAGAACTTAGGTTCACAATAGACAAAGTTTTGACCAGCTGACTTCCACGGACCCTAGCTGGGCGTGCCCGCCAGCGTGGGAACGACCACACCTCCTCTGCTCCGATTAGTCGCCAACTTCAATACTCCTCTTCGTTGCAAGACCAACTCCAAAATTCAACAGCGGTTCTTGGAATGAAAAGCAGTACGTAGGCGGTGGTTAATCAGGGCAGAGGAGGTCGAGTCGTTTCACGCTGGCGGACGCGCCCACTTAGGCTCCGCGAAGTCAGCCGGTTGAGAAAATTACTCGGTACCTGGTTTCGGTCATGAGCAGCAGCTTTTTGGTAAAGGGTGATAAAACCGGTATTAGCTAAGATAGTCGAAGCTTCTTCGGACACTAGAACATCCTCATTCCCTTCCATCTAAACCAAGATGTAGAACTATGCGAAATGAGATCTATGAAAGAGCGTGGAGGCGGAACGAGCCCTACCAAAGCTTTGATCATTTCTAATCGCGAGTCCGTGAATGGATAGAGGATAACCACGGAATGGATTGCTGATAGGCAATTCAATGTGTACACGGCGACATCTGGATATACTTGGCATTGAAAAACCTTAAATGATGGCTAGGAAGGGGGAATCACTGACCTAGTGGTGAATGTAGATGAGTAGCGGCAACTTGAACTGATCTACACAGAGGGTCCAACACACAACCGAAGATCTGAAAGAAAAAAAATGACAAAATGACACAACGGGACTCATCTTTGCAGTTGGAAAGTTTATGAATACTTTGTTGAACTCCTCTTCTGAATTCTTCCGCCCAACCATAGCACCGTCGTGAGTTTCCAACACATCTCTAGATATGAAAAGTAAGCGGAACAACTCGATCTTCCGTGAAAGCGATCTACAGTTAGATTGGAACTAGTGGCACCTCAACAGCATGAGAATCTGATGTACAGCAGGTACAGGAAGTAGGTCGTAATCCGGTGCAGTCATCTGAAACCAACAAATTTTGGAAATCTCACAGCTCCCATGAAGAGAGCGTCAGTTTGAATAGAACAAATAAAGAAAAAAGCTGAAGATCTGAACAATATAGCAGACTCACTCTTGATAAGATCTTTTGGACAGCAGCACTAAGGCCACTATAGAAGATATTTAGCGTCAATTGGTTCAGTTCTTCAACAGTACATGCTAGTTCCGAATCCACTCCGATCTCTGGACTAGAATGGAAGCCTTTGTAGAAATAATTTAAGAAAGTAGATCAAATTTAGGACTGAAAGGAGAACTAATCGAACTAACATCATCTTCTCAGAATAGAAAGCGAACAGTGCGGAGATACGAAACAGGACGACTGAGTCGGTTTCACCAGCTAGCGCTTGTTCAGCTCGCAGCTGTAGAAAGTTGTATAGAAAAATAAAGAAAGAGAAAAACGAATCATAACGATAGCAAGACGCATTGAGAATTCAACCCTTTCACTATGACGTGTAGCGAAAACGACACACGCACTTGCGCGCCGTTCGGACGACTTGCAAAGATTGGCGTGGCTTCCAATGAAAATCTGATGCTCATTTGGTGAATTTAGGTTCTGAGGAGACTTTATCACTGTTGGATGACTACCACCAAAGAGACTTCTGTAAGAGATGGTTCAAGCATAAAAATGCCTATCCCTTCTTCGTAGCCGTCCGAACCTCCCGCTAGTCGTGAAACGGTCACCATGTCCGTCAAGGTTAGAAACTATGGTATAGACACGAAGGTATGACGAATGCTAGAAAGTCAAAACAGTTGCAAGCATGCTAGCAAATATTTAGCGACCCTCAGGAAATTATTTATAATGAAAAACAAGAGCTATGTATTGTCCACAAGAAAACCCTAGTGATCTTTAGCCTTTCGCGACCGTGGACCCACGGTCCTCTGCATCTATAGCTGTAACTCTAGACGGTCCGCTTCACCACCGCATCTCAATCCCTGGCGTTCTGCGTCGAGCAAAAGCACGCTAGGGGTTAGGGTGCAAGGAGGTGAAGCAGACCGTCCAGAAGTTACTAGTTAGAGATGCAGAGGTCGTGACTTCCATGGTCCCGAAAGGGTTCAAAAGACTCATATGACTGACAATCTTCGATTCCTGTACTAATAAAGCTACTAGAAGATGAAATAGAAGCGAAATCGCATTCTTCAGAATATGCCACAGAGGTAGTACTAAAAAAATACCTTGAATGGACGACAGAGAGCACTGGATATCTTCGAAAGGAGACCAATCGAATTATCTCGAATTACTAAATGGAAGTAACAAATTAAGAGATATCAGATATAAACAACCCCATTGAAGATGGAAAAAAACAACCTTGAGGACTGCAGTCTTTGAAAAGCATCTGAATCAATTCACGTTCGCCTTCTATTGACTCGTATATCCAGGCTAGCATATCTCCTATGTATCTGCAAAGATGGTAGGTAGTATAACGGACCAATAGAACATAAAGGACGACAAAAAAAAACCATTAGTACCTCAGAGGATCGTGGCTCATCAACTCAATTGGCTTGCCATTACTATAGGTGCCCTTTGTGAGAGCATCGATGTATAGATGTAGAATTTGGTTTTTTCGAGCCGTGCCCACCTCATCTGAAAAACGAGAAAAGTAGGGAAACATTAGAGGAAAAGTCTACTGAAGGATAAGAGGATAGAGCTCTCAACGCTATTGAATTTCAGAAGGATGCGTCATGATTCACCATCGGGCACCGCTCGAAGTGACTGAATGGAAATGGCCTTTGAAACAACTCGTGTTAGCCTATGACATGCCAGATTAGTGCTGCCATCCTCCCAGACAAGTCTGGTACCAATTTACCTTCTTCGGAAGGATAAAAGGCTCAATGAGTCACGAGCGCGGTATCGAACTATCGACCCACGCGTGTGTGAACCATGTAAGGTTTTGAGGAAAAAGTTAACTGACAGGAAAAGATCACTAGATGTGGCGTTCTTTGGATATGATTGATTGTCGACTGCATGACAAGAAACTGGCTAAACATATGTAAGCCTTGCAGATACAATCGACAATCAATCGCTTTAAAAGAACGCCACATCAAGTGATCTTATCACTTGAAGTAAGTAGATACTTCTTCGATGGCGCTGGTTTGCAGGGGTAAAGCGAAGGCTTGCGCTACTGATGAAGCTAGCGAAAAAGCCAAAACTTCCATCTAGCACTAGAGATACCACACAAGACCTATGAAAGGCTTAAAATATTCTATCAGATCATACCGGAATAAAAGCGACGTCCAAAGATAGCCGACGGAATATTGCGAATTCACAATACATTCATTGGAAAAAGCTGACTTAATGCATCGAAACAGTGACCACTAACCAATTGCATATTTGAGTAACACTTCTCTTTCCTCGAGAGCTGCAAACGATTGACAAAGGACGGCTTTCATTTCAACATAGTCCGCACTCAATGTTCGACATTCTCCTGAAAATTTCCGATATATACGTAGTTCTCAGAACCTCTGGAAAGTAGCCATGAGAAAAAGCGATGCCATTCAAGCAGACTTCCAGTCAAAATCTCTATCGAACACTGACTCTGAACACTCCGGTATAGGACTTCATAGGCTTTTTCCAACGTTTGCGACATTTCCTCCATAATTTCAACTCTATAATCGTATTTTATAATGCTCTGAACCACAGCAGAAGATACAATAATTGAGGTCCTTCTCCATTATCTGGGAACAAATGGGCATTCGACCCCACTCGTTGGACAAGTGTTTTCACAAAAGTTAATAATCACTCGAAAACTCAATTCTCTGGCTAGCGCCGTACGTGGCCGTTCTTCGAAAAGACCTCTTCATGACGCTTCAGCAAAAGGAAAGCATTTGTGTTGCATACACACGTTTTTTCTCGCAAGACAGAACTCCTTTTTTGGACTATTAGTAATCATTCGATAGCGTAATATTTGCTGATTCCAACGCTGTGCTTCCTGAAAAGACCTATTCTTTGCAGTGCAGCAAGAAAAAAAGATCTATTCACATACGCGGGCACGTGTGTCGTGGCTAATTCACGGGGTGCGGGGTGTGGGCAGTAGCAGGGGGCTCAACGCGATTGTCGATCGATGGCGCCGACGCGAAGCGCGACTTTTATTATTCACTTTAGAATTGTTTCTCCGCTTCGGAGGAAACTTCAGATAGAAGGTATGACTCTGATACTAAAAAATTTTTTCTACACGCTCATGTCCTTTTCGTGCTACCAGCGTACCAGTTGTTTCAATGCGCAGCCAATGAAAAATATAATTTCATTTTGAATTTGAGAGCGTTATGAAAGGGTTCTTCGAAAAACCGGCCATGTACCGCGCTAGCCAGAGATCTAAGCTTTCGAATAATTACTATCACTCTTGTGAGTTCCTCACCAGAAGTTGGGGTCGAATATGGTTTTGCTCCCGGTTAAAGGAAAAGAATTTTGTTGAAGTACTTCTTTCCTCGACTTACGCTGCCGAATGTTCTCCGTTACTACGAAGGAGTTCCTTGCTGTCCATATAGATGTTCTGAGCTCGAGCAAGCGCCGGGAAGAAATCGCTTGTAATTGTGCCATCTAAATATAATGATTTCGACATATTCAAGAATCCTAGTGCTGTGCGAAGTTGCAAACCTCAAACGCGAGTTAAGCGTGCGTTTCACCCATGAGGAGAAGAAGAGGTGAGGGAGGAAGAGGAGTGGAAAGAAGGGGATCGGGTACCACTACACCGCCTAGACCACTGCTCTTTCTTAGATAGGGCATCGTCGGTTAATGAAAGCTCCGAGGTGTTATTATGAAAAAAAGGGCTACGGTGACCTCGCTGGTGTACTGCAGCGCGGCACTCACTACAGAGTGAGACGCAAGTTCTAATCACGCCTATATCCAAGAAAGAGTATACACCTGTATATATCTGATGCATACGGGTAGCATCCTTACATATACATATATATACATATATATATACACATATATACATAAATATACACATGTATATAGATACATATACACATCTATATACATATATATACACATATATATTCGTTTAGTTGTCACATTTTACCGCTATAAAAATGATAAAAAGAAAAAATTGTTTCAGATTACGATATCCACGGCTGCAGATATTACCGTGCCATCGTAAACATTACGGTGAAGTTAGGCTAACTACAAAGGTGTTTGAAGAAGGCATGAGTAATTCTAGTGAAAATTACCATTCGGGTTTCCTTCTAGCGCTTTCCTCTCTGAATCTGTCAACGAATATTTTCCAAGAAAATCATCAATTGCCTTCTGTTTGGCTTCCAAATGCTTCCTAAAATCACATAACCGACGCCTTTTAAGCAGCTAAAGAAAGAGTCCAAGTGAGGGAAAAAAATTATTGAACTAACTTCTGATTTTGAAGGGCACTAGTTTTACTGAGAAGATCTTGGGTCTTTTCCTTGTTTTGCTGTATTCGATTCGTCAGATCAGCACATATTCGATGCATTGTCCGGACCTTGTCCGTGAAATCTTGGACATGTGCATTCACCTGAAGAAGTCGCTAAAGCCTATTAAGGCCACACCCCAAACTTGGGAAACAGAACTCAGAACTGCGCGAACCTTCTCAAACTCTTGAAGGTATTCCTGATTCAGCTCCAACTGACGCTTTTCTAAACTTTGAATGAGACGACGTTCGGTGTGTATATCGAGATCCCCAACCATCGGTGCAACGTAATCGACAACTTTGAGAAATTCCTCAAATATTGGACAATTAAACAAATGACGGACAAAAATACGATAAAAGCACGGCTTAGAGAATTTTTGTTATCGCACCGTTCTTATAGCAGTGTTGTGACGTCTTAAATATATCTATCAGAAAAAAATGACATATAAAACTTCCCACTTTACGCGGGTGTTGAGCCCAAGTTCCATCTTTACCGGGTGACGCCTGCTACCACTATAGCACCAAAGCCACTGCTCTGCTACCAGTCTTTCTTCCACGATTAATGTGAGTGAAGGGTAAATGAACGCTGGGAACGTAGCTTTAACCCTTCGGAACCTTGGGCCCACGGTACTAGACCGTGGGCCCAAGGTTCCGAAAGGGCTGACCAAAAATACATTTTGTCACAGTGATCTCCTAGGTAGTCAAAGTTGAAACTCCACTAATATATAAAGTATAAAGGATAAAGCTCTCGGCGTTGATCAATCCCTGAGGGATGCGCCATGCATTCGACTTCAATTTTTAACTTCGTTTGAGGTGATTGAGTGCATATCTGGCATTTACAATGACTCGCGGTGGCCTCCCGCTGAATTGAGTCAATTCTGCTCATCCTCCCAGACAAGTCTG
The DNA here is from genome assembly GCA_019055375.1 of Parelaphostrongylus tenuis. Taxonomy (NCBI): domain Eukaryota; kingdom Metazoa; phylum Nematoda; class Chromadorea; order Rhabditida; family Metastrongylidae; genus Parelaphostrongylus; species Parelaphostrongylus tenuis. The sequence goes on along the minus strand of JAHQIW010000804.1, from coordinate 64,798 downwards.
AGACCACTCTAGTACCAATTTACCGACCCCGGAGGGATGGATGGCTTGGTGAGCCATGGGCGCGAGATCGAACCACTGACCTCGTGTGCGACGCAGAGCACGTCTGACCACTGCGTCACATGCGCTCTCACTAATATATATATATATATATATATATATATACATATATGTATATATATATGTATAAATATAAAACGTACCATTCCTATAGACATCACGGGATCAAAAAATTAATCTCTCTCGCTGAACAGCGACTTTTCGCAAGAGTGTTAGTAACCACTCAAAAGCTTAAGACTATAGCTAGCGCCGTACGTGGCCGGTTATTTCAAAAATCTTCTAAAAACACTTCAACAAAAAGAAAACATTCGTGTTTCACACACGCATTTTTTTGCAAGACAAAGCTCTTTCTCTGGACCACAAGTTGTCATCCGATAGCGCGAGATTTGAGGATTCCATTGCTATGCTTATTTCTTGGAAAGACCGAATCTCTGCAGTAATGCAGGTGAAATAAGATTTACATTAGCGGGCAAGGGGACTTCGGCTAATCCACGAGGTGAGGAGAGGGCAGGGCAAATGTGGCCGCCTCACCACGGCCGTCGATCAATAAGTCCCATCGCGAGCCACAGGAAAGTGCGATCTTTGTTATTCCATTCGGAATTGTTTTTGCACTTTGAAAGAAACTCCATATTAAACGTTTGACTCTAATACTAAGAGATTTTCTCTACACGTTAATGTGCTTTTCGTGCTTCCACCGACTTAATCACTGATTTGCGCGGCCGATGTGAAACATAATTATGTGTTGAATTTTACATCCTTATACAAAGGTCTTTTCAAAAACTGGCCAAGTACGGCTCTAGACAGAGATTTTATCTTTCGAACGATTACTAACAATTTCATGGAAAATTGCTGTCCAGCAAAATGAATCGGTTTTTGATCCCGATCCCGCGCCGTTCAAGGAAATAGTACCGCTGAAATATGTAAATAAATGTAAATAATTGAAAGAATTAAGATAGAGATGAAGCGAAATATCATGATCCGCACGTAGTTTACTGTGCTTGGAATGTTCCTAGTAACTACGGAACGTTTATCAGAGCAAATCAAATTTTATCTCCCGTCCAAATTTTAGTTGGTAATTAGGATACCCGAGAATTTTGAGCGGTGCATAAAGCTCTCAACTTTGGGTGGGATTTGAACTCGCGCCTCACTTTTCCCAGATTGCGCATGCTAATCACTGCGCTAGCCTTGTATCACAGAAAAAGTGGTAGCGCGACACCAGCCCTGGTAGCGCAGTGATTAGCATGCGCCCTCGGAAACGATGAGACGCGGTTCAACTCCCGCTCGATCTTGAAAGTTTTGCGCATTAATCAACACTATCAGATATAAAGTTATGACATCATTGCACTGCTATAGAAGCGGCGGAATAGAGAGAATTCCAACCACCAAGATATAAATGCAATAACAGTGAGTGATATGCACAACCTTGGACGTCCGACAGGTATCGAACCCGCACTTCACCTTTTACAAGGGTGTGCACTAACTAATTGCACTACCGACGCTCGTGTCTGCCACTAGCCCTCCCGGAACCGTGGACCCAAAGATTCTGCATCTCTAGCTGGCAACTCTGGACGTTCTGCTCCACCTACTCTCCGTTTCTAACTCCCGGCGTGCCACTGTTAGACGGAACAACGTATCATTGTTTTAGGCAACAGTCTCTCATTCTTAAACGCAGCAGCCGGCATTGTTAGCCTTCTGAACGGTTGACTTCCGGTAGGCGTGCCAGCCAGCATGGGTCCACGGAAGTCAACCGGTTAAACGCTATGAGAAGAATTTGCTTCCCACCACCGCGCGATGCCAAGTCCCACTCAGGTAAGCCAAGTCCCACCCAGGTAATATAATGGCTGCGTTACGCTTCGTGAGGGCGCAGACAGGCAGCCAGACAAGCATATCCTGTGGGAAAGCAACGGCGGCCGCCTGTCTGAAAGCGCTGCTTCTCCAAAGGTCAGCCGTAGCACGCTGGAGGTTAGAGACGAGGAGGCGGGGCAGACCACACGGTGCTGCCTGCCTGTTAGAGACGCAGAGTACATGGGCACACGATCCTGAAAGGGTTAGTCTTCCAATGAAGGAGAATTCCAGCGAACTTACGGGATCGTTGTGAAGTTTGCTGGCGATCAGCTTGTCGAGTTTCCTCTTGATGGGATCCGTCGATGCCATCGTCGTCGTCGTGTCGACCGCATGAGGGACTGATAGCGGCAGCGCCTCGACGATCGCGGGAGCATCAGCTTTTTCTGCCATAATGGGTCAGCGATGACGAAACACTACTCCGAACTCTCCCCATCCGAGATGACTTCCCGCTCCCACGTCACTCACTCAGGTGGCCGCAATTCTCCGTTCTACGACCAGTACGCATAATACGACGTCTTATTTAATTACTGTGAGTAAATTTTCAAAAAACTTTGATAGCTTCTAGGCGAAGCGGTCCCTTGGAAGGCTTCTCTGTGGGGTCCTCTGGTCGGAAAGGAGTTGCAATCGTTCAACGTGGCCGATTATTTTTTCTCTCTCTCTTTTTCTCTCCCTCTCTCTTTCTATTTCTCTTCTCTCCCTTCCATTTCTCTTCTTTTCTCCTTTCTCTCTTCTTCTCTCTCTTTCTTCTCTTCCTCTTTCTCTTTCTCTTTCTCTCTCTCTTTCTCTTTCTCTTTCTCTCTTTTCTCTCTCTTTCTCTTTTCTCTTCCTCTTTCTCTCTCTCTTCTCTTTCTCTTCTCTTTCTCTTTCTCTTCTCTCCCTCTTTTTTTCTGTTTCTCTTGCTCTCTCTCTTTCTGTCTCTATTTCCCTCTTTCTTTCTCCTTTTCTCTTTCTCTTTTTCTTTCTCTCTTTATCTTTCTCCACTGTTCTATCCGTTCGGTAGCCTCATCGTCCTCAACTTTTCATGTCTGTTTCCTCCTTTCCTCCCTTTCCTCTTTTCTTTCTTTGTTCCTCACTTTTCTTCTCTTTATTTTTTCCAGTGAAGTACATTTGATCAGTGGTCTCCGTCTTCGATTGTTCTGTTCGCCTCGGTTAGCCTCATTTTCTCTGCTTTGCATACTCAATAGATTTGCTCCCTCGAATGCCCCCTCGGAATGCTTCGATCTGCCTGCTGTCAGATTGGTGCGAAAGTGATTGCGGTCTCAGATTTCAGGCTTTGCAAATTTTCAGCTGATGTCGGTTTTTTGCCCCAAATGGCAATTATTTTCCTACAACCTGATGTTTCAAATCTCGTAGGAGCCAGATAGCAATTTAAAAGGGACCCGAATGGTATATGCACTGCCCCTTGTTACTAAAGTAGCGTAGAGATAACCCTTGCATCAACGGAACCTCTGTTCAAATCGCTACTCTTAGAACCCATACCTAGGACTAGAACTTTATACTTCTTCTTTTGATCGACTTTTCGGTTAGACCTCGCTCAGAAGCAATAACAATCTGATATATCATATCTTTCGTTTCGAATGTTTTCTTAAGACTACAGCTCAAATTTCAATATGCCTGATAATCATTTTTGAGCCACGCATGTCAGTGGTCTGTCAATGAGGGATGACTAGTAGAACCCGACACTATAAGCTCGGGCTGTACAAGTCGGCCCTCTTTGACAGACCACTGACATGCGTGGCTCAAAAAATGACTATCAGTCATATTGAACAATCTGATAATCTGACAACATGATAACATGTTTAGAGCTTTTTCTGAGGTCTGTTATGACATTCGTTTTTATTTAACCGCTTCTAGCGGTGGTATGTGTTACAAATATATTCCCATTGATGTAGAGCAATGTGCAAAAGTTTCGCGTCAGGCGGGACTAGAACCCGCATCTCACTTCCGGGAATGCGTGCTCTATCCGTTGCACTACTGACGCCCATTTTGCGCAACGCAAGAGTGAGTTGTTGCGGGTTCTAGTCCCGCCTGACGCGAAAGTTTTGCACATTGCTCTACATCAATGGGTTTATATCTGTTAAGACACTAATACAGGACTAGACGGCTGCTGTTCTGCCCTTGCAGACTAGGTAAGAGTATATTCCCTGCAAGGGATCGGCTGAACCGAAGGCACCGTGCTATTGAGGAACTTTCAGGGGCGATTCGGTACTTGTCTGGTACCGTGCAAGTGCTGTACCAGACCTCATAAAAGGCCTTATCTTTATATCTGTTAAGTGTTTTGCACTGGGGTAACAAACACCAAATTTATCAACCAAAGGTGATTAAGACTGAATGGATTTGGTATCGTTCAATTGCGCATTTTCTCCCAAACATTTTGACATATAACTTAGTTATACTTGCTTTAAGGCAAAGCTGTCGTGGGAACAAATTCGCAGGATACTCACGCGCGAATGGCGCTTTGCAGGCGGAGAAAATGCTAGTGAAGCGCCGCGTTAGAATAACGGAGCTTCCTGTGAACTGCGCGAGCGCGACTGTTCCTCTGCGCTGTTCTCTCCAGCTTTGAATTTCGCGAACTTTATCCCAGCCATGCTTTCTGAATGTGTATCATCGGCCCAAGCTCCATTAATCTTGCGCGCCGCTTCACTAGCATTTTCCTCTACGCGCCACCCGTGCATGAGTGGAAAGCGAATTTGTTCCCCCGGCAGCTTTACCTCAAAGCAAGTATAGGTAAGTTATACATCAAAATGTTTGGGGAAAAATGCGCAATTGAACGATACTAAGTCCATTCAGTTTTAACCACCTTTGATTGATGAATTTGATATATATATGTATATATATATATAATATATATATATATATATATAGGTAAGGCCTTTTATAAGGTCCGGCACAGCACTTAAACGGTACTAGACAGCTGCTGTTCCGCCATTGCAGGCTAGGTAGGAGTGTATCCCTTGCAAAGGATCGGCTGAACCGAAAGGCACCGTGCTACTAAGGAGCCTGCAAGGGCGAAACAGCAGCTGTCTAGTACCATGTAGGTGCTGTACCAGCCCTTATAGTAGGCGAATAAAACTGAATGGATTTGGTATCGCTCAATTGCGCATTTTCTTCCAAACATTTTGATGTATAACTTATCTATATTTGCTTTGACGTAAAGCTATCGCGGGAACTAAGTCGCTTGATACTCACGCGCGAATGGCGCGCGTTGCGCGCGAGAGAAATTGTTAGTGAAGCGGCGCGCAAGAGTAATGGAGCTTTGTGTGGACGGCCAGAGCGCGACTGTACCTCCGCGCTGTTCTCTCCGGCTTTGAATTTCGCGAACTACTTCGTAGCCATGCTTTCTGAAAGTGTATCATCGTCCCAGGCTCCATCAATCTTGCGCGCCGTCTCACGAGTATTTTCCTCCACGCGCCTCTCGTAGAAAGCGAACTTGTTAGCGCGACGGCGTCCAGTTTTCATTTCTTCTGCCCAATAAATTTGGTGTTTGTTGTTCTAGTGCCAATGCTTATAGAACGACCTAAGGCACAGAATTGAGTTGTTTTCATCATTATTTGAGCCAACTTGTCATGTAGTCTGGTGAGGGCTCTTGTACAGCTCGATACACGTGTTTCGACCTTACAGACTCGTCAGTCGGGCAGAACCCGTCGTCTTTCGATCTTTTTATAGTCAGTTCTCTCGGGAGCTGTGCTCCCTTACAGAGAGTCATCGAAGACGAACGTCTTACACCCTATGTCAAGTAAAATCTTCCACCTAACACAGAGTGTTGTACACTCGATTGCTCTTTGGCTGGCATTCTCATCATATTATACCTTTATTTCGAGTGTTTTGTTAAGACCACGCTCAAATTTCAATTTCAGTCAATTGAAACACGTGTACCGGGCCGTACAAGAGCCGTTACCAGACCACATGACAAGTTGGCTCAAATAATAATGAAAGGATCTATTGAAATTTGAGCGTTATCTTAACAAAACACTCGAAATGAAGGTATAAATTGAGTTATCTCTTTCCTTTCAAAATATAAAACGGCGCGTTAATTTTCGTGGTTTGAAATGAAGCAAATGAGACTTTAATTCATTGAAAGTTATAATTTGTTGGCTCAGTTGCTAACTTATCAAAATTCAAGTTAACTTGTTAATTTATCAGAATAATTCTTCTAGTCAACCGCATTCATCGATGGTATGATGTAGTAGATACACTCAGTAATGTGGAATGATGTGCAAAACTTGCGTCACGCGGGACTCGAACGCGCACCTCATTCTGTCCGGGAGCGCGTGCATTAACCCGTTGCACTGGTAAAAATTCTATTTGATCATCCATTACTCGATATCTGTTAGCGTGACTGGGTTCAGTGTCGATACCGGCTACGTGTGGGCCAAGCCGTTGACGGTTGGTTGGTGACAGATTGATGTGTTGTAGCGTAGAAAGGGAGGTGACAAAACGGACGTCAGTGGCATAACGGATTGAAGCACGCGCTTTCGGATAGAATAAGATGCGGGTTCGAGACCCGCCTGACCCAAAATTTTGCATATCATCCTACATCACTGAAGGTTTGATATTGTGAAATGCAACTATTCCCACTCCTGTTCTACCTTCTTTTTGATGGGAAAGGAATTATAGAGAATCACTTAACCGGTTGTCTCTCCCTCCCTCTCTCCTCTCTCTCTCTCTCTCTCCATTGTTCAATTTGTGGCTTCCTATTTCCACCTCTTCATGCGGGTTTCTTTTTCCTCTTTTTTTGTAGCATATACTTAGTCATCTTTTCGTCTAATTGTTTCACTGGTCGCTCCCTAGACTTGACTTCTCTTACTTGTTTGCTCATTCGATTGCAATAAATAAAAAGGCATCGAATAATGTGGAGTGATATGCAAAAGCCTTTGCGTCAACCGGGATTCGAACCCAGATCTCACTTTTTCCGTTGTTTTTAGGCATCGTTTTCATCAAATGGGCTTTTGCTTGAAGCATCCTCAAGATCGGTATATCTTTTCCGAAATAGATGGCTGATCTTTCGGCAACTTCACCTTCGCCTTATGTAGTGTTACACCTGACAAAACGGCTTTGAGGAAGAAGAATCCATCGAAATGAGAGCCATTGATTTGCGAAAAGAAATACCGTTCTCGGAGAGGTTTCAAATTTTTTGGGCAGCTCATGAGAAGTGAGTCTTCTGAACTGTTCTTTTTTTTTTCTCGCAAGCCTCATGGGTAGCACTTGCCATTCGGTTCACCCCTACTGTAACAGGGAATCAACGCCGAAGAAGTATCACTGCACGTCAGGTGATATGGTCACTTGATGTTGCGTACTTTCAGAGCGATTGATTGTTGATTGCATGGCGTACGGCTGTTGCGGGGCATGTCTAGAGTACCTTTCGAAATCGACTTTTTTTGCGACGTCGCATAAGAATCCAATATAGTGTGATAGATTATATCGAAAGGTATTGTCACATATGCCCTGTAACAGGCCTACACCATGCAGTCTACAATCAATCACTCTGAAAGAGTGCAATATCAAGTGATCATTTCACTTGACGTGCAGTGTTACTTCTTTGTCGCCCATTCTCTATAATAATAGTGTTGAAGCGAAAGGCATATGCTACTGTTCACTAGAGGTGTCGTACCAGACCTCATGAAAGGCTCAAAACATTCTATCACACTATACTGAATTCTTTAAGCGAGTTCTCACAGAGTCGATTGAAAGGTATTGTTTTCACCTTTGCTCTACCTTTACCTCACTTTAGTAGGGAAAAATAGCAAAGATGGGCTCGGTCAGCCCTCTTCTTTCTTTAATAATCTATTGATCGTCTTGTATTCTCTGCTTTTCATACAAATTTTCCCAAATTTTTTTTGCAATATTGTTACACAAAAAACATTGTTTTCTCCGATTTTCATAGACGTTTGCTCAACGTTTGAGTTAGTATTCTGTGGTGGAGCTTAGCTATAATGACCTTTCACATATATTGATTTGACTTGGAAATGATTTTTTATTAGTTAGATCCTATTCAGATCTCATCAGGCATGGACGTGCTCGGTACTGCTCGAGCCTATATCAAGGAGATGGTGACAATTGCTGGACCTCAGATGAAAGTCATTCTGATGGATAAAGAAACGGTGAGTTTATGGTGTTATTTCCAGCCTTGAATCCTAAGATTGCACTTCTGCTTAGTCGAAGACGAAATTTTTCAGACGACGATGGTTTCTTGTGCCTTCGCACAGTCCGAAATGATGCAGAAGGAGGTAAAGTAGTAGTGTGGTAGACTAAATTCTTCATTTAGCCGTGTTTTAATAGTGATATGATGTTGTAACTATATATCCAATGATGTTGAATGGGATACAAAACTTTGAACCTCGGTTCGGAGTTGAAGCCGCGTCTCATCTTTCCCCAGGGCGCGTGCTAACCACTGAACTCCGGGGCTTCTGTTGTGCTGCCATGCTATTGTGTCGCGAGGAGAGTAATGGCAGAACATGAGCCTCGGTAGTGTGGTGGTTAACACGCGCTTCCGAAAAGGGTGACACCCGTGATCAACTTCCGCTCGAGGTTCGAAGTTTTGCATATCATTCAGCATTATTGGGTATGATAGTGTGTTGATCTCGTGTTTAATCTATGTGGTGTATCGTTGGTGGTACGGTGTGGTAATCTTGCATTTATTTTTTGGGGAATATATAGTGCTGTTTCAGGTGTACTTATTTGAGCGATTAGATTCAACAGTTCCACGGGAACCTATAAAGTACTTAAAATGCTTAGTATTTGTCCGACCTACACCTGATAATGTCCAGTTGTTGTCAACGGAACTGAGGGATCCAAAATATGCGCAATACTATATATGTAGGTAACTGAATTCATTTGCTAGTTCATCGAACACTTTCATTGTCAGACGACGTTTTCTCGTTTAGATTTCTCTAACATTGTCAGCAAAACTGATCTGAAAACATTAGCAGAGGCTGATGAACATGAAACAGTAGGTTTTTTCTCGTTTTTTTGTGCATTTACTGCTGTTGATTTGATTTTACTTTAAGGAAATCATAGCACTGCTCTGTGCAAGCGCTATCCAATGTATATGTTTCTTACAGAATATCCCCCACCCAAAAGTCCACCAGTTTTTTCGTAGATAAGGTCGAAAGCACGAGGTTGTTGCAATAACTTTTATATGAACGGCTAGCGTTTCGGCGGGTTTCGCTTTCTTGGGACACCTGAAAGAGGTTGTCTATAATCCAGTAAACCAATGAACTCTGTTGCCCCAACAAAAAAAGTGGCTGACTTTTGTGGACATCCTGATCTATTCAGGCTTTGGAAAGGCTGAATAGGCGGATCGTCAGGTTTTACAAACAAGTTTTTCATTACAACCTCGTATTTTGGCTTAGCCAGAAAAAAACTGGGTCTGTTGAACAGCGCGGACGTTGATAGATATATTCTCTTCGCAATTTGGTACTAAGCATTTGTTTGGATGATATCGTTTTGTTTTTACATTTCTTAAACGACATTTTTCCGGTCAGAGAAGTACACGAATTCTTTGTTGATGGAATCGCTCTTAGTCCCTCGCTGTTCTGCATAAACCTGAGAGATATTTATGATCATTCATATACCATCACTACTTCCTCATTCGTCCGTATCAAACAAGCGCTTGTTGCTCTTCTGTTAAGTCAGAAAAAGAAGCCAACTCTGAGGTAATAAGTGTTACATCGCCGTTTTTTGACCTTCTGATGTTGCCATGCTCATTTCATTTCTTTCGTTCAGATATCAACGATCATCGGAGAATTGTAAGCGGCTCGCGGATGAGTTGAATCAGGTTGGCGTGCTTTTCCCGAGTTTTTTGACGCATGTCCAACGCACGCGTGATCGTTTTGGTGTGTCAGTAGGCCCATCCTGACCGCGTGTTGTTCGCCATTGCGCATGAAATCGAGCAGTAGCGCCCTATGAGCCCTGTCAAAATTTGTGAGTGCCTCGATTTTCCTGAGGTCGTTTTCCCAACCTTCGAGTTCCTCACATTATCCGCGTCTTTCTCACTTTACTCATGCTATATTCTGCTGTGTATGTGTTCCTATCAGGAGTGCAAATACTACAACACGTGGCGTGCCAAACATTGCGATGGTAAACAGTAAGCGTGTGGAACTAAACACGTCTCGTACTTGGGTAATGAATCTTCATATGTTCATGTTCTTGAACAGCCTCAGTAAAAATCCGTGTTTGACGCGCCGTTCAGTGACTACAGAAAAGTCGAACACAAAAAAGAAAAACTTGCGGTGAAATAAGCCAAAAAAAAGCGTGCTCTTCGAGGCCAAGACATGTTGTCCTAAAGTGCGCGGCTTACATTTCGAAATCGATACGCGTGGTTATCGAGGCGTTAGTGAAATAAATTGTCCGGCTGGGCCTATGGTTTGATACTGTGAATTTCTCCATTACAGGTTATGAGGAGAGAAGAAGGCTTATTTGATAGTTCTAAAAGTGACACGCTCATGTTATTAATAGACCGCAGTGAAGATCCCGTAACCCCTTTGCTGAATCAGTGGACGTTACGAAGCTATGGCACGGTTTTCTAGAACTTTTGTTCTATTATCTCTACGGTTCATGTCTGAAATAGCTTATCATTCAAAGCTTCCCCATTTTCAAAACATCAGTTTTTTTCAGGTTCATGAACTTATTACGATCAATAACAATCGGGTCAATGCCGCTGGCCAAAATATGGTCCTTAGTGAGTTACACGATGAGTTTTATGCAAAGGTAGGTGTGTGGTGTGTTGTGCCTTTAGTTCCTTAACCCTTTGGAGACCAGTGTTGATAGGCAGGATGGCGTCATGCCGTCACTTGGCGGCAGTCAGAACAAACGGCTCCGCATATCTGTGCATGTGTGTCTGGCTGCCTGCCTACTTTCCCACGGGACACGACGACGCCATCACAGTAGCCGAGTGATAATTGGCGTCGCGCGGTGAGCATCAAAATGATTTTCACGGTCCTCAAAGGGTTAACCTTTTTTGCACGACTGTATCATATGTGATTCACCGCAGTGGCGGCGCGGCATCTCGGCGGCGGATCTTAGTGTGTCGCGTGCGCGCGAGCCTCGAGAGAAATCTGATACTTATTTGATTATTCTTGTTTTTATTACTACTTATTTAATTATTCTTACGATATCTACGATTAGCAGATTCCAAGACTTTGCAAAAAATCTATATTTATTAGGTGCTAACAAATTATAGCAACTTCTCGCAACATTATGAAACACTCCGAAAAATTTTCGCGATGTACATTTGCATCGTTGGACACAAAATTCTCTTTGAGCAAACATTCCCTTTTGACTAACAGTTGAATATATATATATACATATATATGTAACATATATATATATATATACATGTACATATACATGCATGCATATATACATACGCAAGTGTACATATATTGTATACACATATATATACATATATATACTTTACGGACCACAGAACTTTCTTTAGTGGCGATAGAAGTCTTAATTTATTGCAAATTCATAACACGGTAATGATTGCGCGCCGAGCTGCAGCTTGAGCTGCGCCGCATTGCAGGCGAAAAATCAGCGTCGAACCGAAACAGTTAAGTGTTAAAAGGGATTGCTGATCAGTTCCAGCGAGAATTTACTCAGTTATCGACGTGCCGTGATACCACTGAGTCAGTTTTTCTCTAATTCCCGCTTTTTCAGAATCTATCCTCAAATTTTGGAGAAATTGGTCAGCAAATAAAGTTGTTAATGAACGAGTTCCAACAAAAATCCCAGATTCATAGGAATTTGGAATCGATAGCAGATATGAAGAATTTTGTGGAAGAGTATCCCCAATTCAAAAAGATATCTGGTGTGTCCTTTGAATGTGTTTCGGCTCATATCATAATTGTTGCCTGTGTATTCCCATTTCAAAGCTTGTTTATAGGAACAGTGTCAAAGCATGTCACATTGGTGGGAGAACTGAGCAAAATTATAGCGAACCAGAATCTTCTAGAGATTTCAGAGGTGAGGTCTGACTATTACTCAACACTCGAAATCTTTGGTGTTTTTACTGCCTTTTTGAAGTGTTGCGATGGTCATAAACACCTAAGGGAATTGAATGGTGGGCAAGAACACGGCCTTAGGCGGGAATTGAACCCGTTCATCCTGTCCGGGGACGCGTGCTCTACCACTACACCACCGAAGCATATTGCCCGAGCACTCATTCTTCAGCTTCTCTTTGTCAGCTGTCAGCCACCAATCCTTCAGCAGTTATGTTCGGATATGCGATTCTCGCTCTATAAACCCGGTTGAGCTGATAGCCAATGTAGAAACTAAAACTCGAATTCTTTGGCGTTTTTACTGCCTTTTCGCAGTGTTATGATGTTTCATGTAATACCCAAGATAATTGAGTGATGAGCAAAAAACAAAGAAATTGAGTATTAGTTACTACAATGGCTATTAGCTCAAGTGAGTTTATAAAGCGAAATCACATACCCGACAAAAACCTCTAAAGGTTGGTGGCTGATAGCTAATATAGAGATGTTGAAGAATGAGTGGCGTCACAAATATGCTTCGGTGGTGTAGTGGTAGAGCACGCGTCCCCGGATAGGATGAAACGCAGGTTCGATTCCCATCTGAGGCCGTGTTTTTACCCATCACTCAATTTTCTTAGGTATTATTCACATACTTTTCTTTCTTGATGTGTTAGGTTATGAGGTGATATTGAAGGTCGAGCAGAGTATCGTTGCTGAAGGTGACCATTCTCGTTGTTTGGAACGTATTCGTGTACTCATCAATCATCCGAAAACAACTCGTTTGGTATAGAATTGTTATCTTTTGGTGCTGATTATCAACATAATTTTCAAGGCAGGATTTCAGAATGCATTACGGCTCGTACTTCTCTATGCACTTCGCTTCGAAGGAAATCCAAATAACGATATCGTGGGCCTCCTTAATTCGTTAAAAAAGGTTCGGAGAAACCATAACTCTGCCCCTTTCCTCTGATTTGCAAAGACATCCAACTGAAAGTTTTACATGTTCAGAGCCCCGACGCTTCAAATATTGTTAGGGCATTGTTGCGGTATGCAGGTTCTGCTCGCAGGAACAATGATCTTTTTGGTGAAGGCTCGACTATGGAAATGACAAAAAGGTATCATTTTCCTTTGTAAATTGCTCCATATCGTCCAGAAGTTCGAAAGTCTATGGTTCTTATTGTGATTTCCATTCGGCAGCGTTTATTAGATTGTTTTGAATTTCTAGGTTCATTAAAGGCCTGAAAGGAGTCGAGAATATCTATACTCAACATCAGCCTTACATCAAGAATATCATAGAGAATGTAATCAGAGGAAAACTTTCAGAACAACAATATCCATTCCTGCCAGGTGATTTTGCAAGGTAAGTTTTTTCTTCTTCGATTTGCTTGACTCAGTTGTTGTTCTAAAGCGCACTTGTTGACACTGTAGATGTTTGTTTGGTATTTCCTCCTATCCGCATTTATTATCAGCCCCATTCGAAATAATGCTTTTGCTTTTTTTTTCAAAGTTGTGTATTTATTCGATAGTTTGAATCTCAAGAATCTCAACGGTGTATTTGCAAAATAGCCTTCTTATAACGCTGTGATAGTAAAAATAAAAAAGAATGTTCATAGCCTAATCACACTTCTAAACATTCTTTTTGAAATTATTTTGAATGTTTATTGCGAGGTTTCAAAAACAGTCGATGCCAGGATCAGTAAGATGTTTTAATGTATTGCGAGGTTTGAAACAGTCGATGCCATGGATCAGTAAAAATAAAATTATCTTCAACAATCAAGCATTTCTTGCTTGACAAAGCTTTTCCGTTCCGTTTCCGTCAGACCATTTAGTATTCATTCGATAGCTTAAATCTCAAAGATTTTAGTCGTCTATTTGGTTTTCTAGAAAGACTTTTTCTTCTGCTACAAAATCGGAATCAAAATTGCATTTCTCACGCAGCTAGCATTTTTCACTCCGGTGTGTTGAAGGGATTGCGCAACATTGGAATCAGGCCAGATTAGTGGTCGCTACCAAGCATTAATTAACACGTTGAGGACCAAATACATTGTTTCTAATGCACTGCTGTACGTTCCTCATCTTGGCTTAGTGGGGTTCACTGTAATTAGTGCGCTTCCCGATGCAAATTTATTTGATAAACTTCTTTGATTATTCTTTTCCTTATTCGACATATTTGTTTATTCCTGCGACATCTCTGATTAGCAGCGTTAAATACTTTGCATATAATCCATAGTTACTGGCAGCATACGATTCAAAACAACTTCTCAGCAGTATGAACAAACATTTCCGAAAAAGGACTTTTCAATTTACGATCGCATTGACAAATCATAATAGTTTATCAGTCATCTCACATCTTGCTCGTCTTATTCAAGTTAGATGGAAGCGTTCCCAGTCTTTGGTGGGCTACTAACTTTTGTGTAGTGTTGTATTGCAGCAGCCGTCTCGACAACCTAATTATATTTATTCTTGGCGGAGCGACTTTCGAAGAGTCACTATTTGTTCGATCACAAAATGAAAAACGGATGCAGGGTGGAGGTGGTCCGGGAGTTTTACTGGCTACGACATTCATGCACAATACAACAAGGTTCGTTAAGTATTTGAACACGGATTGTAATGATGCTTAGTGATATGCGGAACATCCGATCCCAAGCAAGTGCTTAACCCGCGCTTTGCCTACGCTGGAAGCGGATTCTTGCAGATTGCACGGTTCTTTTCTGTTGAGCGGCAGGGAATGGAGAAACGACCACTCTCGATGGGACAGCAACTTTTCAAAAGAGTGCTGCTAGTAATCTTCCAAAAGCTTAGATCTTTAACTATTGCACTGCATGCTCCTTTTTTGAAAAGACACTTTTATAATACCGTAGCATTCGAAATAAGATTATTCTACACCGGCGGTGCTTTTACTATTACTTCGCTAGAAGCACGAAAAGCAGATCAACGTGTGGAGGAAATCTTGTAGTGTCAAAGTCATGCGTTTTATCTGAAGTTTCGTTCAAAGCGAAGAAAAAATTCTCAGTTAAATAACAAAAATTTTACCTCACATGTGAGTCGCCTTGGACGATCGACCGATCGATCGCAGAACGCTTTATCGAATCCGCGGCAATCAGACTTCCAGCCCACAACCAGCCGGAAAACAAATGCCAACGAATGTTAAACTCGATCTTATTTTCCCTGCTACGCTGCAGTGAAGTGGTTTTTCCCAAAGAATATTCACAGCGTTGGAACAGTGTAAACTTACACTATCGATTGGTTACTTAGAACTTGAGGAAAGAGTTTTTTCTTGCGAGAAATATGCGTATGTAGAGCACAAATGTTTTCTTTATGCTACTGTTATAAAAAGACTTTCAAGAAATCGTCACGTAGTGTAGTAGCCAGAAATCTAAGTTTGCGAACGATTGCCAAAAGTGCAACGGAAAGTCTTTGTTCAGCAAAATAGGTCGTTTCTGCATCCTGTGACGTCTAACAGAAAAGAACCGATTGCATATATATATATATATATATATATATATATATATATATATATATATATATATATATCCAACAATTGTAGACTTACCTAAGTTGTATGCCGATATGTGCTTGCCATACCACATTCGGTTGTTTGCCAACAGCTGCGATAATCATATCGGAGAAAGGAAGGGAGCAGAGCGGTGGTCTCGATGGTGTAGTGGTGGTATGCGCCTCCGATATTGGTGAAACGCTGGTTCAACTCTTGCCTGGGGTCGAAGGTTTTGCATATCGCTCATCATCATTGGATGAGTAGTTGTAGTATCATAAAGTGGTTAGAAGAGCGGTGGTTTAAAAATTCTTGTAGATTGAAAAAGAAATTATAGTTATTTCATGAGCTGTAATGACTTCGTAACTATCTGTTTGTCGTACTTTTTTTCAGTTTCATCGAGCAGTTTTCGACAGGTGCTTTTTCCTCGAGGTGAAATACTTAAGATTCTACACTTTTGAAAACATCACTCAAGATACAGTCAAGTACAGAGAATCTCAGCTAACACTAGTAATTATATCTTTGTCTTTGTCAAATCTCTTTATATTCTGTGAAGTATGAATGCTACCGTGGAACTTAATATCTTAGAAAAGTTGTAAGATTACTCAATTATATTTCGCTTATTTTTGTGTCCCTAGTCTTTTAACTTTCTAGAGTTCAAATTAGTAGGAGTACATGGGTCTGTACATTTCAGAGATGAATGAATAGGTATGTAAGAATCGTTCATGGTCTAATCAGTTGGTAACAAATCTTGCTGCAATGGTGCAATGCTTACTTTTATATCGTCTTGTGATTGTACAGATTTAACGACATTCTCATTCTATTCACATTCTATTCACGTCCCTGGTCCCCTTAACAAATATTTGGAAATGTAGATAGAGTCGCTCGTATTTGTAAAATGCATCAAAGCTGTGGTGTTCATGATCTTTTTGCTTGTATTTATACTTTCATATGTAATAAATGGAAAAAATCTGCAGCAGTATTTCGGAAGCATATGTTGGTAATCCTTCTCATTTTCTAGAACACTATTTCAAATGATATGTACTATGGCATAGCTGTCTATCATGAGTGTTTATACTATTCTTCACGGTATTGGGGCATTCACAATTTCATGTTGATTTTAAAACAAAAGTGCTGGTAGAAATAAGGCGAAGGTGATGCATATAGGTGTTCTCGTGGAAGTGAAGATTCCAAAGAACTAGAAGCCTCATTTTTTGTTCATAATGTCCAAAAGATATTTTGCCGTTAGACAGCGACGAAGGAATCTACGACCCCATTCGCTAGGCAACAGCTTTTTATAGGAGTGTTAGTAATCATGCGAAAGTTAAAATTTCTGGCTAGCGCGGTGTGAGGCCGTTCTTCAAAAGAATCTTTGTTACAACGTTTAAACGAAAGGAAAACATTTGCGCTTCCCACGCGCGTTTTTTTTCGCAAGACAGCTCTTTCTTTGGAAAATTACTAATCATTCTATAGCGTAAGATTAAAGATTCCAGTGTTCTGCTTATTTTGTGGAAGGACCGCTTCACTCCAGTGCAGCAGGGAGAATAGAACTAGATTCACTTACGCCAGCTTAAATATCTTAGCTGTTCTATGGTTGTCGCCGTCTAGCGGAAAAGAACCTTCAGAAATTTGGCAATACCTACATATATGGTTATGGTGCGTGGAGTATTCTGTTGAATGTTAAAACATAATTGCTGTCTCCAAGAGTGTTCCATACCGGATTGAGTTTTTAGTTTGCTTCGTAGCTCCTGTGGACTCAGCTTTAAACACGGAAAAAGCAGGTGAATTTACTGATTGATTTTTCTCCAGATGTAGTGACAAACATACTTTCCATAGTAGACAATTGGCACTCTGTAAATATGCACATGGATCGTCTGGGTATTCAAAAGCGGAAGAATGTTATCTAGAACGGGTTCGATATCGCTTCGATATCGCCCTCGCTCTATCGAATCAGTGTCAGTAGTCGTTGTCGTTTTGGAAAAGTCATAGTCACATCCACCAATTTCCCTCACACACACACAATAGCAAGGGACTGCTTGTGATGAACATGTGGGAACCATTAGCACAAGTATAACGGCACTCAAGAGCAAATCATGGTGTACAAGATTCTTCTTTTAAATGTCTTCATTATAGTGTAAAATGTACTCTACGTAGACTATTTCAGTCAATGATCAATTATGTTAGCCAGAGAATGGGATTAAAAAAAAGAGAGTGCCATGTATAAGTTCACTTTGACCAAAGTAAACCCTTTGCGAAAGCGAGAGGAAATTTGCTGCCGTCTCGTCTCTTGCCCAGGCATCGACACCAACGGCCGAGACTTACACCAAAAAGCTTGACAATAACTGGCGACAACTTTTCTATTGCTAGATTATATATATATATATATATATATATATATAAATTTATATACTATATATATATATTTATATATATGCATATACACAATTTCTTCCAAATGACTCTCCAATTCAGCTACTGTGCCGATCAGAGTACCTGTATTGAATCCACTTCCTTATAATCAGTGCCCACGATGATCTGTGAGCATTTCGCGAATTCATTGGACTGCTGGTTGAGGTTAATCCTTTTTTCTAATGAATGTCGCCGAATGCGTTCTATGGATCACAAGGGAATACTAGAGGAGTGCGTCGAACCAGTACCTCGCTTTCCATATTCATCACCAACTACTCCGCTATCCACTCTCTGTCACTGTCCCACACAGGGAAGTGCTCCGTTGTGATGGTAAGAAAGCTCTTGAATCAAAAGTTTTGAAACGCTTCTTGTTTGTGCATCTCATCATTGAAATCATGCCGTACTAATCCTTTCTTTATCAAATCCCAAGGCCGACTATCTATTGCAATAATTTGAAAGCTTGAATCTTTGGTAGCTTGAATCTCGTACGTAGCCGGATTTCGAAGAGACCCTTTCTGATGACTGTAGCATACAAAATAAAATTATGTTTTACTTCGGTCATACGCCTTCATTTTTATCACGCGTATAATTCTTTGTAAAATTGAAAAGCATATGAAAGTGTAGAGAAATCTCGTAGCATCTGGGTGAGTCCTTTTAAACGGAGTTTCTTTTGAAGCGGAACAAGATTTCCCAGTTGAACACAATTCCCATCCCACATCAAATCAATCAGGGCATCGATCGATAGCACCTAGTCCAACCCGTAATTTGGTCGGTAAACAAGTTCGCCTAACATGTGGAGCCCGATCTTATCTTTCCTGTTACACTGCAGTGAAACAGTCTTTCTAAAAAATAAGCACAGTGTGAAGCACAAATCTTTTCTTTCTCCTACAGCGCTATCAACAATTCTTCTCTGAAGAGCAAATACATTTTCGAGTTTTTCGAGACTTGTGCTATCGATAGACTACTAGCGGAAGGAATTTTTCCGAGCGAATTATAATCGAGTTGAGAAAAAAATCGTGGTTGTGTGTAAATTACCTTATTTTTAACACTGTTATAAAAAGGTGTTTCAAGAGCGGACTACGCACGGCTGTAGCCAAAGATTTAACCTTTTGAATGATTACAAACACTTTTATAGAAAATTCCCGTTCAGCGAATGAGGTGCAATATTCATTTGTCCCATGATAACGGAAAAGTATCAAATACCTTTAGTTCAGAAAATCTCCAAGCACTCGTGATGGCCAGCACGAATTTTGATGCAGTCGTGATTGCCTCTCTCGAGCAGTAGGAATATTCGGGCACACTTCAATAATACCTTAGCATTCACCGCTCATGAGCCTCAAGAACCGCAGTTTCTGATAGGATAACTATATTTTCGTATGAAGACCACATTTCCAACTTACTGCGTATTTTGTCACCAAAAAGCGTAACCTGAAACACTCTACATTCTACAAACAACTTTTAGAAGGGACTCACAGACTTTTAGTTAGTGGCTGAAGTA
Source organism: Parelaphostrongylus tenuis (assembly GCA_019055375.1). Taxonomy (NCBI): domain Eukaryota; kingdom Metazoa; phylum Nematoda; class Chromadorea; order Rhabditida; family Metastrongylidae; genus Parelaphostrongylus; species Parelaphostrongylus tenuis. The sequence continues at coordinate 45,519 of JAHQIW010000804.1, read as the reverse complement.
AGCGTAAAGCGTGGGAAAAGCGCGTATTCTTCAGAATATAGAGCACTTCTTCGGAAAAATGCTTATTTCTCAAACATTTTGCGTCTTGCTGATGTTGCAAGCAATTCGCTTGAACGTTTACCTGACAGTTAGCAACTTATACAGTCAGCACCTCTTAACTAACTCGCCCTATTTATTTAACACCCGTCAGCAATCTACCCATCTCGCATTGAATTTGTACTTTCTCGGAGGACAGATATCTTTCAACCTTCAACTATAGTATCTTCCATTCAGCCTTCTTTTGTTCGCCATCAATAGTCATGTGTTCTATGCCTCAACAGAACCATGATTAGTTCGTAGAACTAGACGGACTCCTTTTATGTAAACTGTACTTTGCCTTGAAAACCCGCTCCTTGCTCATAAAGCGTGGGGTTTCGAGTGGCGACATTACCTCAACCATTCGCCGATGGTCATAAGTCATACAAATCTATCAGACCTTCAGGAACATTTCAAATAAAACATCTGAACCATTCGTTGAATGATGTCTTCAACATTAATCACTATCACCAGCTATCACTTATACACCGTTATCGCAGTTGTTATTCATTTTTTTCATTTGGTGTGATTCATTACTCTTTGCAACTGCATCGAATTGGGCGTTACGGTGGACTACAATTGAATGGATGTGAGTTTGAAATGCAATCATCTTTCACCAACGACGCGATCCCATCCTCTAGAATATGTAAGTAATAATTAGTACACAGGACTATACACCATTTAGCAGCTTTCACAGCGTAGACTTCCTCCAAATGAAGCAATCTTCGATAGTGAAAAACGTTTGTGTCTTGACTTACTTGAACAGGAGAGCACACCATACGCTAAGGTGAGTGCACCTCCTTCATTGACTATGTCTCTAATCGACTATTCTGAAAAAAATTTATCCAGGAACACTGGATAATGTGAAACTAGCCGGAATGTTAATTGGAAGTTGAACCCGAATTTTCCTTTTATTGGGGAGGGGTTCACCTCCGCAATGCCTGGATCTCTGTTCTGGACTTATTCTTTAACATTAAGCGAGTTATGCCGACAACTATCAAATGCGTGTAATCAACAAAAATTCTGTTGTTCGACCACGTTATAGCAGTGATATAACGCTTTATCACGCATGCAACTATATATCCGAAAATGCTTAGTGATTTACGAAACACGTACCATCAGGGGCGTAGTTGAGTTTGTGTTTCAGCCTTGCCAGGGCACATACCAAAATAGTACTGTTTCAAAGGCATAAGCGCCTGAGAACCTGACTGAACCGTTTTGACGCAATGTACTAAGTAAGATGATATTTTACAGGAGGCAGGGGCTTTATATTTTAAACGCATATTCACCTCCAATATGCCAACTCATTCGCCGCATACTGAGAAATATAAACGCTTGGTGAGATTTGTGATTAGTAAATAAAACTTAGTTTTGACGATATGAACGTTTTTTGGAGCTACCACAAGGCATCAGAAACGTGACATTCATATAACCGAGTATACTACAGGTGTTTCCAATCAAGAAGTGATATCCGCGTCAATCACCTTTTCATCCTCCTATAGCAGCGAAAATTGGTGCCTGATTTGTCCGAACAAAACTCACTTCCTCAAAAACACAAATACGCACTCTAACAGGGTGATACTAGAACTCGAGGAAGACTTGTATTGTTCAACATCCGGTGATATCAGTAAAGAGCATCACGGACCCTCAAAGAGCAGCTGAACTAGCGCATAAGAAGTTCAAGGACCTCAGTGAATGAAGGATGTAAGGAAGTGAACGAAATTTAAGAATTCCTGAAAGTGCAATGAAAGCTCTCTTTATCAGCATTCTGCATCAATCATAAAGTGGAATGAATCCATAGGCAGCGGTTGAAGTAAATCGCCAAATGTGCGAGGACCCCTGTAGACGTTGAATGCAATGAAACGCGTGAAATGGTGCCAGTGCTGAAAGCCTCACGGATGTTGTGAAATTAGGTCATATAAATAAATGGAGATTATAAAATAAAAACTCATTAACGATAGCAAAAGTGCATCACTATGATCATGTGTTCTACTGACGAAGTTGTGGCCGAGTGGCCGTGATGCACGTCGCGGCGCGCGGGGCAAATCCCCATTACTCTCCGGCAATCAACAACGGACGCCTTATAGGACGCTACAATCAGGCTATCCTCAAGATTGCAAAGAGGACGTACTCCGCCGTCTCTTAAGGCGTTCAAGAAGAAGACGAATGAATTAAAGCTAGTACTGAATTTAACAAGGTGAAGTCGGATCAAAAATAAATAACCAAGTAATAATAAAGACCGTATTATCAGTGAATTCACGCTTTGGGCTTTATCGGTTAACACATGATTCTCTAACTCTTCGCGCAAGACGATTGTCATGCCACACTATCATCAGTTCTCTTGAATATAAACCTCGTTTGCTAATTTAGTTCGTTCGAGCTCAATTTAGGCAAGATTTTGACCTTACCAATCAAATAACAATTGATAGTAAACTTATGTCTCAGTTCTCTGTCTTTTGAAAAGAAGACAACGGTGACGGCAGTAAAAAAAAAACCTACAGCTTTGAATTTTGACAACCTAGATAAGTCATATATTGTAGCTGTATGTTCTCGATTACAACTCGAACTACGTCGTATCGGAGATGCTCTACGGTCAGAGGAACAAGCCCGTTAATTCTGCTGATCTTGGTGAATGGTAAAATAAAGCAAGGCTTCTTGATGTTGAAAACCAAATGTGGTGTTATCTCTAGAAAGAACACTTAGCTAGTTATCGCACATTGCTCAATTAACTGTGCATTTTCGCCGCATCGACGTGCAATAATCATACAACCAAAGGTGCCCAAGATGTATTCACGAAGCCGATTAGGTAATTTTGGAAAAGCAGCGAAGGTGCGTCGTTTATCCTGTGGCTGATTGGCTAAGAATGCTTCATTCAGGGGTCCCGGATGACAACAATACTATCATATAACCTATATCGTCCATAATCTCGCTGATCATTGACTTATGCGACCACCTGTCCAATAAGATCTCTTATGGTAGTTATGCTTGCCCAGGAGCTGCTAATCGGCCGCGTTCGCTCGGAGACGTGCAAATCACGACAACGGTGCTACGAAGGTTTTGTTTTTCCACTGTTGGCGCAAAAGAATCCACACTTCTCGGATAAAAATGTTGAAATCCTCAGTTTAGGCGGCTACTTTAATGACGAGTCATAAATAGACCATCGTGCGACAACGCTCAGTGACATTGTACCATTATGCTGTAATAGCAAATATTATTATTGTAATGATTGAAATAGTTAATAATGATTCAAAGTGAATAAATCCCTGTCACCTCATGGCATGTCTGAGAAAGGCAAAGAAAAAGCCTTGGTGATCAGTGAACAACACGTGAGCCTCGGGAAAAGGCAAGCGCGAATCCGAAGCACAATTTGATTCAGAACGTTACACTTATCTCATAGTATTCACGTGATTTCTCTAATTTTCCAGGTTTCACTTCTGTTACATATTATTGAGAGGGAATTTTATGAAGAGGGAACTCATTTGAATGCCGCTTGGACCATAACGAATTTGGCGTGTTTGTCGTAACAAATGAACCCCCTGATCGTCAATCAGGTACAATTGTGAATCGGTCAGTGACATCTGACTTCATCAGATTTTATGCAGTTGTAATGTACGTGGTAGAAATCTTCTGAATAACAAGTGAATCTAATAATGAAAATGAGTCCAGACAGGGCAGTTTTCTTGTGTTAACCGATCGAGGACCACGGGACCCCAAAGGCTTGTTTGGCCTCACCCCCTGGCTTCGCCCCCACCAATCACGTCTGCTTTTTTATGGATGATAGTGGTGGTGATGGTAGTGATAGTGATGGTAGTGATACGATGATGGTGTTAGTGATAATAGTGATAGTGACGATAGTGATAATGATAGTTATCATTATCATCATTATATTACCGTCATCATGATAACAGCGATAAAGATGGCAGTGATAATGGTCATAATGATAACGATAATGACAACAGTGATAAGGATAATGATAATAATGATTGTGATAATGGTAACGACAATGATGATGATGGTGATGATAATGACAATGGTAATGATGATGATAATAATAACTATCTTTATCACTGTCACTATCACTATCACCATCACTACCACTGCCGCCACTATCACTATGATCACTATCATCACTATCACCACCGCCACTATCACTGTTATTACCATCACTACTATCACTTTCACTACCGCCACTATCACTACCACTATAATTCCAATCACTATCAATATCCTCTACCAAAGGACAGACGTGAATGGAGGGCTAGGGGCAGGGGGTGGAGCCAGACAGGTCTTTTGGGTCCTGTGGTCCTCAACCGGTCAAATAGTATGTATTATTTGGAAAAACTTATTGCTCACGATGCGAAAATGACGTACTTTGAAACATAACCTTATATAAACGTGCATCAATCGCAGAGAACTCAATTATGGAATACTTGACTAAATTATTCTCGTTACCAGGTAATTTCAGAATGGTATTGGGGCTTTGAAAAATGGCATACTGACAAGTACGGGCGAGTTTTATGTACAGTGCATTTGGACCTTGAGCAATATAGCAGCAGATTGTGTTGAATGTAAGAGGAGATGCCGTGAAGCTGGACTCCTTGAAGTAAGTTATCGTGATTCTATCTGCTAATAGTGAATTAGTAAATATAAAGAACTCTAAGTGAGGTTCTGGCAGTCGTTCAATAGCTTTTCTCTTCGAAAACTTCTCGAGCCTAATGTTTGTATACCTATCGCATCCGTAACATTGAATGATGTTCAAGTTTTCAGGTAATAGGGAAGATATTGGCCAAATGACTGCATACTGAATTTGATGATGTGAACAATATAGTGTGGTGTGCGATGAATATTATGCTTGGGGGTGTTCAGAACGGAGTTGTACCGATTTGGGTATGAACTTGTATCGATTGGCGACAGAAGATATGATTAGAATGTGAAAGTCATATGTATTGTAGTGGGTTGATGCAAAAGTGTGTAGAGTACTGGCTTAGGCTCTAGCGCAGAATATTTACTGATTCCAAGTAGGATTCCCCATTTTGTATGCGTTTGCGCATTGAATTTTCCAATCCAGGGCGGACTCACGCTCGGGTAATAACTTATTAAGGAAAAAAAAACAATACAATGTAAGCAATCTGACGATATTTGGTTGAGCAAGGAGGTAGGAAACTGGGCGATTAACTGCAACGCTCTAACACTAAAAGACACGCACACACATTGCTACCCTGAAACTCATATGCCGATCGTTGACAAAAGCTCAATCCACTGAAACGCTGCACTAAATGGAATGTAGAAATCGTCTGGCTGACAAGAAGTGTGAGCACAGAGGACACAAACGGTCACAAGCTAATAAATTATGGGAAGAAAAGTTCAAGGCTATAAGTTGCGCGCGCACATTTACTTGAGAAAGCGACAAAGTAGCTTGCATTGGTGGTTCATGCTAAAGTGTTGATATCATATCTTAAAATTGCTTTTAGTAAGAGTAATTGTGAAGTCATGTGACATTTGAGTCGATTGCTCTAGAAGATGCAACTCAGAAACGATAGACGGGTGACAGTCACAAAAACGTTGGTTATAGGAAACTCACAACAATTCAATGAATAAGAACTTTTTGAAGATTAGCGCTATATGTATTATGACAAAGATTCTTTCACAGACTGCAAGACTGTTGACCACATGTTTGACTGCGTTGGCCAAAGGTATATTGTAGAAGCAGATATGGCTAAAGATTGTCTCTGGGCGTTAGCTTCGATTGCTGACGATATACAATCAGGAGTACGGGTGAGTAGCACAGTTCTTGTTTTCCTTGATAAAAAAATCTCGTGGTAAACGCTATGAAGTGTTTTTTGCTCTTTTTTACGTTCGATCTTTCTTGCGTGAAAACCGTTCTTTGATGTCCATTCAAATCGACATCGTGCTCAGGGAACCGGATTTGCTGGATCTGGTATTTGAGATTCAGGACTCGGTAAGGGTGCTGATCGTTTAGTTATGCAGTAATATCTCAGTGCAAGCTCGCATGAATTATCAGTAGCACCTATCTCATATGTCATAAAGGTGAACGCTCGTCGTACTGCTGAGATCAGCCGATATGTCAACAAATACCACGATGGCACTTACAACAGTGGAGTCGTTAGGCGGCTGCCCATCACAATTAAGACGACTTACATGTTTATGTTTTTCAGTCTCTCTATGGGCTTCATCATGCTGCGCTTCATATACTAGGCAACATCATCACCGGTGACCACATTCAAACAGGAGTTGTCGTTTTACATCCACAGTTCCATGAAGTCTTGTAAATTTGGATACGACCTTCTCGTACTAGTAATATCTTCAAGATCGGAAATACGTGGTGGACACTAAAACAAATTAATATAATAAGAGTATATACCTAAAAAGCCGTACGAACTATGATAAAGTCACGCTCACCCTCCAATTTACATCTTTCAATATTTGGAAACGTAGTAAATATTGGTAGCTTCGCACTGAAAGAAGAAAGGTTGCCATGGATTGTTATTTGTGTCCTCTTCTTTTGATGAACAATGAAGTCCGTTCACTGCTTTTCACTGTTCACTTAACGGCTAGACGATTTTCGCGTGGACCAGAACGTTCGTTAAAATAATTGCAGAGCTAGAATTTTCTCAGATCGTGACGACATTCGTCACTATGGACATGAGATGACTTGTTCATTTGTCACTCGATCCGTTCCACTACTGCAGACAATTATTTGTAGTGAGCTTGAAAAGAAGCTTCCTGAAACTTTCGTTATCCTGCTGAAGAGTTAGCTATCTCTAATACGCCGTAGTTCCATCACTATGATCTTCAACCACGCGAGTCGGGCGCCGTAATAGGCAACATACATGGGCATTAGTTCATGAGGTATTGAATAACACCTGTATCTTACTAGATTTGTCTAGGTGCACTCATATTAAAAAAAAAAAGGAGCGCGGCTTCTTTTAAAAAAATCAACTATTTTTCCCAGGAGCAAAATCATTTCCGTTTCATCGTTTAAAATTTCATTCCAGCGTCGCTCGTTGTCGCATGAATCCCCTGTGGATGTACGACATGAAGCCGCTTGGATGTGTTCGAATATCGCTGCAAGCCACCCGGATCACGCCGATGTTGGCATCTTTTCAAAGTTTCTTCTTTCCTGGAGTTTTATCTAAGCCCTCGGAGTCTTTGCGCATTCACAAATGTTTTTGAATACTCAAAAGTTCTGCATCATTTTTCGCCTGGAGACGAATAACACTCCAGTAGAAACGTTCATAAAAGCTTATTGTGCTTTATGATGAATATATGCTCATTTAGTTGCTGTTCCCCAATTCTTACAATGTCTACTCAATGATTCTTGAGGGTATAGAATCGTTAGAGAAGAAATTGAAGAAGGTTAGTCGCTCAGTTTTTTATTATACTGGTGCTCAAATGACATCGGACACTACTATGACAGAGTATTCAGCTATAGGGCTGCTCTGACTGGGTTCTATGATCAAACCGGGACAATCAAGCGATGCTTCCTATACTAGTAGAACGGAGAGCCATCGCAACTTGTCCTCATAGATTCACAATCACTAACGGTATCTGAATCATTAATGGGAGCAGCATATCAACAAAATGGAATTTCGCTTTGCATTACAAAACTTTTCCTGAAGATGTGCAGTTGAACAATTCATGTAGTCAACCAAGTTATTGGAGGCTAAAACGTAACAACATGAAAAGCACACTTTGATACTCGACGCTTAGTTTTTTTGAAATCATTTTAGGAATGCATGTGGACAATTGTCAATTTGCTTTATACTGCACACCATGATAAGATAAGGCTGATGATAGGATTTGGTACGAGATGTGTTTGCTATAAAATTTGTTAAAGTGGTGAAGATTAAGCTTTTAAAACGTCCTAGGAAGAAGCGTGTGCCTTTTTCAGATTGAATTTCGTTCCCGTACTTCTTCCTTATCCACTGATTAGCTTTTCAAATGAATAGGATTTATGCTGTAAGCATGAAGAATTATTAGTATCTATAGAGCTTTCACTCTTCCTTGTCGGAGACACTAGCTTTGCAGTGCCTATTCCTCATGCTGATAAAAGCAAATGCGGTAACACTTAGAAGTGTACCTGATGACAGCCAACCAGCCGCTTTCGAAGCTGATTTTCGCTTTGGTATTGGATATGAGACGAGAATTCCTGTTCGCTCCGTCGTTTGGTTGAAGATTCTTAGACATTTCGAAAAATATATCTGACGCACGTCAACTTTTTTATACGCAATACTTACATATAATTTATAGATATTGCTAGATATATACAAAAGATAGGGCGAGTGTGACACAAGCACGACGGTCAGTGATGCTACCACAATTCAGACGTATTCGTTAATTTGATCCCAATTAAGTTGCCATGGACCGTCAAGTTGCCATTGAACTTGTATCAGAGATCATATGAAAGTGACTATAGTCATCGGCGGACCACTCTAGGTGACTATATAGGACAAGTATAGATTCAATCACCTTTACTTACTCGAGAAAGTTGAGGTCATAGGGTGACTTCGTACTTCGGTGAACGACAAATTCGGAAAGCTTCGCCGTATATCCTTTGATTCAAGAGAGAATCTCAAATCTTCTAGAGGAAACTTAGAAGCCTTATTAAGTCGCTCTACACCTTCTTTTAAAGGCTAATCTCCTGTTAAACGTATGATGAATACGATTTGATTTTAGGTGTATTCTTCATCTTTCCAACCCTTCTCTCAACAACAGATCGTCGTCTAACGGAGCGGACACTGCATGCAATGCGCTTACTATTACCCTTGTATCCAGAACATGCCACCTATATTAAGGAGAAAAGGATGCTGGACCTAATAAGATCGAGTCTTCTCGAAATTGATGCTCATTTACGGGTAATGATATCAGACGAAGAATGAACAGTCATTAATCGATTACTCCGTGGTAATAGTAGATAATGTAAATATTTTCAGGAACTGAAGAGCGAGGTCGAGACTCTGATAGATGCGAGGACAGTATCGATTTTTACCGCCATTACATTTGTACTTACTTAATAATAAAGTGATGTTTATGCCAAACTTTGATTGACGTGAAGAACAGAGGTACACACTCAATCTGTGAATGGAAATTGGTATGATGAAAACATTGATAAACGAGGATCCGCACTTTTATTAGTTTTTGTAAAATCGATTGGGGCTTGACGCACAGAGCGTCCCCCGTCTTTTGCAGGTAACCGTACTTTTTTCCCATTTTATATCTATAAATAACTGGTATATATTAACAAACATATACCAAAAGCAGTTCATTAGTTTCTGATTTTTAAGCGGTTATCAGATGGATATCGCAAATTGGTCTATTTGAAGTAAACATATGCGCAAAAGCTGACCAGTGAGCAGAGTTTGCAGTCGCGCTTCAATAACATGCCGCCGGAACGCCATACTATAAGAAAATGACCGACGATCCGAATGGGACCATCGCTCAAGCTATTCATTGACTATGGAGATATGAATGCATCAATATAGAAATCAGCTTAAACGCTGGAAATACGTTTAAAAAGCGAAGGTGTGGTTATTCTGATGAGAAATGTGACTTTTAGGACTCATTGGCGTTCTTTTCTCCAAAAATAGTCTTACAGAAGTTTCTTAGTGATCGATCTTTTAGCTGCGACAGAGTTTTTCAACAACCTAAATTTTACTGAATAAGTGCCAAGTTATTAGTGGAGGACACTCTACTCTTCGTTCGTCTGAACGAGATGAACTCACGTGCATGTAAAATTATGCACGCCGTACCGTGCGTGATGCCGTAGCCCAACTTATATTAGCATCGATATAATGGTGAGGTGAGATTACATGCATTGAAAGGGCTCATGTTTTACAGTAATATCACGGGAATGTCTGAAGACAAGTAAGTCGAAACGGTTAGCACAAGATACCTTCCAAGGAAGTCTGAAGGGACCATTCTGGCTTTCTATTGTTGCAGTGCAGAAATGAGCAAAATCTATGGAGGAAAGATATCCTACAGTGTACATTTTCGTTTATCCAGTCGAATTAGTCCGTTTGTAGTTTTATCGTTTGACACTATAAACCACTCACCTTCAATATTTTAGACTCATATGACAGACGCTTATCTTCATATTGATGATGTCTTCCAATTGATTGCTTGTTTACCTTCTATACTTTCTTGAGATCACAGTAAGAGAAATATGGCTAATCGCTAATATGAGTTGTTTTAACCTCTTGAAGATTATGAGGGTTTTTTGATGCTTACCACGCGATGTCAGGACTCACTCAACATCCGCTATGACGGAATCGCGGCTTGTGGAAAAGCAGGCAGGCAGTCAGACACACCTGCAGAGACAAGCAGATGTCTCTTGCCTGACTACAGTGCAAGCGACGGCGCGACGCCACCTGTCTATCTACGCTGGTTTTCAATGGGTTAAGCAAATTGCACGATAAAACATCCACAAAGCTTCCAATCACTGTTGTAGTTCTATGCTAATTCGATTATTATGTTGAATTATCCCATATCTTTTAGACTAAATAGATTGAGATGTGAGTGTATGTCATAAAATGAACCGCGTGCCTACAGAATTCTTACCTCAGCGTTAACAGGTTTAGATATATCAAGTGCTAAAGCATGCCACATCAATGGGCGAACTTGGCAACATTGAACGAAACCGCATTCTTCTAGGGATTTTGGAAGTCAATTATGACGATTATTCATATGATATTTGATTTCCATTGTAAAAAATTGTCAGGTGATGTTGGCGGTCAAACAGAGTATCGTCGCTGAAAATGACCATTCTCGTTGGTTAAGACGGATTAGTGTACTCATTCGTCATCTAAAAACGACTCGATTGGTACCCTCAGATGCATTATGACTCGTGTTTCTTCATGAGCTTCGCTTCGATAGCATTCCAAATAACAACGTCGTGGGTCTCCTTAATTCGTAAAGAGAAAAGTTTGAACTAGCTATATTTCTAGCCTTAGCTATGGTAAGGAGAAATATTTAGTTGAATTTATTGTATGCTTAGAGGCCCAACGCCTCAGACAGAGTAAAAGCACTGCTGCGATGTGCAGGTTCTGCTGCCAAAATATTGATCTTTTGGTAAAGGTTTAACTATGAAATGTCACCAAGTGTTGACACTGCATTTACTCATTGTACATATTCGCATGGAGTCGTGTGACGCAGTGACTGTTTAGGGATACTCTAGGTCACAAACAGGAGATGGTTCGATCTCGCTTTTATGGCTCAGCGAGCCATTCATTTCGTCGGTTTCGTTAAATTTGTACCGGGCTGGTCCCAGACATTTGTGAAAGGATAGCAGCAGTGACTTGATGCATCGGTAAGCCACTGTGAGTGATTTTGAAGACCAAATATGAGTTCAACCACCTAAAACGGTTATAGATGGAGAGGAATGCATTAGGCGCTCCTTAGAGATTCATCAACGCCGGTGGCTTCAAAGGCATTAGTGGAAGCGCTGCCATTCGTGTAAGAGTTTGACGGTCCAGGCATTTTTTTGCAATTCCAGTTCATCATCATCAAATGCCTATTCTCTAATTTTCAAGTTTTCAAAAAAGTTTGAGAAGAGCCGAGAATTTTCTCTCATAAAATATATAATTAGGGGAATCCATCAAAACTACACCATCCATTCCCAACCGAGAATATTGGCAAGACGAGCTTTTCTCTCGGAATTTCCTTGATTTATTTGCTCTAAACATTTCTCTGATTGTCATCGACAATTTCGTACAGAAATACATTTTTCATCGGTTTGAAAACATCTGCTGAAATAACAAACCATGGCACGTTGCTATTCTGATAGATCATTACTTTTTTTATATGTCTAATTGAACGATATGTAAAACTTTGCTTAAAGTATGGGTGAAAGGCGGGTTCAACTTCCGTCTGGCGTCCAAGTTTTGCATATATTCAAAATCTTCGCCAATTATAACATCGTAACACAATTATTAACCCGTAAATATAAAAGAATTCTGTAGAATACATCATACTCATTATCTAGTGAGTTTCCATGTCTTGTATAAGAGCGTTAGGAATATGATTTGAATCAGAACTAACATTAATGAGAGATGAAGTTCACAAGTTACAAAATTACCGACACAAGTGTGCCAGCTGCAAAAAAAAACGAACTAACGATGCAACACTACCGCGTACATCTTACCGAATTCCTTTCTGTTTATTTGCTTTTAATGTCGAATTAGGATGCTTCAAAGCAATATAGTGGCAGAAAGATGTGGTGAGTCCCAGATGATCAAGAAAACATCATGGCAAGACAAGGAAACCTTCATTACGTACGCAAAGTTTTCTGAGGTCTTCGAGCTTGACGCATCTGCATAAGGATTCCTTTGAGTCGATTGATCTTGGTTCAGAATTGAAGAGGACCAGTATTGTTGCCTGCTATGAATAGCAGAGATCATATCACAGTATTGGTGCAGCGGAATTTTTTTGTTAAGTGACATGCACATAAATTTCCTAAAGTGCTTTCCACCTATCTCTAAATAGTGAACAAATTAAATACGAGTACAGTTTACGCAGTCCCATTTTTTAATCTGCTGATTCATCAACGGCGAATGATATTACAGCCAGAAAAAAGTGGCTAGTAAAATAAACCATATATATGCATAGTCTCTTCGTTCATGGTTGAATTACAACTCAGTTCAATTCTGATATCTAATAAGAAAAGGGCGGAATAGAAAGTTTTGTCAAAATTTGTTTTGTCTATGTTCAAGCTTTTTCGATTCAGAAAACAGCATGGTATTATTTGAGTTATAATGCGATCTCGTAAATATCATCATAATATCACTTCGTCGCCTGAAGTGGGAATCGGTCGTTCAAAGTACCGTCTCATTTTGACCGTTTTGTTGAAATTTTCATAAAGTATCGTGAATCTTCAACATAATCTAAATCGGAATGATATTTAACAGGTAGCGAAAATTTTTTATCGGCATGTTTGACGTAGGATTCGGTTTCCTACATCGTTCTCGAGTGGATTTTAATAACTCTTAGTTTTTGATAGAAAAACTTTCTATTGCTCTTTAGCAGCCAAAAAATGTTGGGATTCACTCAGCGCGACATCGGCTTCACCACGCTTTGGCAGTATGCGGACAAGATTTCGCCATCTGGGTGCCAAGCCAATACGCCAATTTTGCCTTATCCTCTCTTATACAAACGTTCGGTTTTTAACACACCACGTTCTTGTCGGAACATGACTGCGTCTTTTCCAGTACTTCTTGAAGCATAAAAGCTTATATTTGAGGGAACTCAATGGAAATCATCAGAAAATAATTGAAAGGCAACCGATGTGCAGTGAACTGGTGTCAACTGTTGCAAGATCCTTTTCACACACCGGCAAAACAAGTCGGCTTGGCGCCAATATGGCAAAATCTTGTCTACATTCCGTCAAAGCGTGATGGCTTGTAACCGATGTCACGCGGCGCAAAACTTAGCATCTTCTTTGTCTGTTACAGCGCAAAAAAAGTCCTTCTCGGCAATCAAGAACTCTAGAATCGACGTGATTTAAGGCTGCGAATGATAGCTTAAAGCTCAAAGGAAAAGTCTTGTTCAGAGAGAAATGTCTTAATGAGAAACAAAATTTTATTTTTGCGTCTCAGCATAATAATGGGGCCATTTTCAAAGTGAAGTACACCGTTCAAATTTATGTGATTTATCCTACCGAACGATTATATAATTTTTGGTAACAACCAAAGATCAAGTCTTTTTTGAGGGGCCGAAATAGGGCCCACGCATAACGAAAATCTATTTCATTCACAACTTTGATAATTGATTACTACTTAAATTTGATAACGAACGGCAACTGCAGATGCACACAGTCGAATCGTTATGGTTATCGATACTCAAACAACTTTGTGGTTTCTTCCCAAAGGTTCAAAATGTTTCACAAGTAACATCTTGTATGAATTAAAAAATCGATATGTGAACAAAAACTGATAATTATTTGATCGACCAGTCATCTCTTTTGTAGCGCACAACATTGCTGTGACTCTCTTTCAAGTACAAATTCACGAAAAGTCGATTATTGTAAATAGTCTTGAAACGAGAAAACAATAACCATTAGCTGCATATATCTAACGAGATTTGTTGTCAAACTACACTTGCATTTTATTGCAAGCAAATTCCAACCGACTGCAAAGGGTAAACCAAAAATGACCTTTTAGTCAGATTTCAACCCAGTATTAATTCTATCATTCGATCACACCTACCATGTGACTTCATTTCTGAGGAGTCTTTTCGCATACGAGGGCTAGATTCGCGGTTATTCTATAAAAAAGGGCGTTAGCGCGCATGGATAACATCTGTTCGGACATGCACGAGCATACCACCCACTAATCGTCTTTTTGTCTCACAATCGTCGTCCATGGTAATGAATCACCCGTGCATGCTTCCACCATCACGGCTGACTCCGTGGTCCATAAATTTCGATTAGATTTCAAAACAATTCACTGATATCGGTCTCGAATAGCTCAGTTCGTCCTTTGCAATTTTAATATCAATTTTCCACATCAGACAACCAGTCCCATATGTATGCTTATCTTTTGCTGCGCAGACGCTGATACTGTGTTTTGAGAATGCTGAGAACTCGAAACTTCATGGATTAGTTTGGTGCCGCAAGTGCTGATCATACTCCTAAAGAAATAGTTCAGAAACGATCATCATATGCACAATCCCTTACGCCGCTCTAAGGTCAGCTATGGTTAAGTGCTGAGAGAAACAATAATCTCAATCAAATGCATATCCTGATTTAAACATTGTCATTGTTATAAGTCGAATCAAATCATCAAACTCCTACACGAATGGCAGCGATTTCACTAATGCCTTTGGAGCTACCGGCGTTGATCAGTCTCCAAGGTGCGCACCATGCATTCCTTTTCATCTAGCACCGTTCTAGGTGGTTGAACGCATATTTGGTCTTCAAAATCACTCGCGGTAGCATACGAAATATCAAGTCACTGCTGCTATCCTCTCACAAAAGTCTGGGACCAGTCCGGTACAAATTTAACGATCCCGACGAAATGAATGGCTAGGTGAGCCATAAGAGCGACATCGCACCATCGATGCTGTCTGCGTCCCAGGGCATACCTAAACAGTCACTTCGTCACATGACTTCATGCGAATATGCACAATGAGTAAGTAAATACAGTGTCGAAATTTGATGTTATTTCATGGTTAAGTCTTTATCAAAAAGATCAATATTTTGGCGGCAGAACCTGTGTACAGCACCAGTGCTTTTGAACTAAATATTTCTTCAAACAATGGCTAGGTCTGAAAATATGCCTAGCCTAAACTTCTTTTTAGCGAACTTAGGACACTCACGATGTCGTTAATTGGAATGCTTTCGCAACAAAGCTCATGAAGAAGCACGAATCGTGATGCATCTGAGGGTTAACCCGATCGAGTTGCATTCGGATGACTTTTCAGTACGAAATGAGTACAGTTTTAACCAACGAGAATGGTCATTTACAGCAACGACACTCTTTTCGACCTTCAACATCACCTCATGATCTTTTACATCAAAAATTAAGGATCATACGAATAGCCGTCAACATTGACTTCCAAAATCTCCAGAAGAATGCGCTTTTCTTCAATTTTACAGAGTTCGCCCATTGATGTGACATGCTCTAGCACTGCTATATCCAAAGCTTTTATCGCGGAAGTATGAATTCTGTAGGCACGCAGTTCATTTCATGAGATACACTCAGATTTCAATCTATTTAGTCTTAAAGATATTGAATGATTCAGGATAGTATTCGGATCAGCATTGAACTACAACAGTGATTGGAAGCTTTGTGGATGTTTTATCGTGCAACTTGCTTAACCATTCAAGGACCAGCCTTGATAGACAGGTGGCGTCGCGCCGTCGCTTGCACTGCAGTCAGACAAGCGGCATCTGCATATGTATGCAGGTGTTTTTGACTGCCTGCCTGCTTTTCCTTGAGCCGCGATTCTGTCATAGCGGAAGTTGAGTGAGTTCTGACGTCGCGTGATGAGCATCAAAAAATTCTCATGGTCTTCAAGAGGTTAAGACAGCTCGGTTAAGACAGCTCATATTAGAGATCAAACATGTTTCACGCTTTCCGAACAAATGACCGATGAGATCGGTGAATGAATTCATGCACTGTCACGGAAGACAATATCATAGAAAACTTACGATATCTAATCGTAGTTTTGATTGTTCCTATCTTTGTCAGATGACTGAGCTAATATCATGATGTTAATTGTAAAAACTACTTATCTTAAGATAAATATACTTCAGCAAAGCTTCTCCATTTTACTTATTGCCGTCCCTCCTGCTGTGATCTCAAGAAAGGATAGAAGGCAAACAAGCTATCAAATGGAAGACATCATCAGTATGAAGATGAGCGTCTTCCATATAAGTCTAAAATATCAAAGCTTAGTGGTTTATAGTGTCAAATGATAAAACTACAACCGGACTAATTCGTCTGTACAAACGAAGAAGTATGCAACGCTAGAATCGAGAATGATTCCTTCATACTTCCATGAGAGGTATCTTGTGCTAACCATTTCGACCTACTTGACTTCAGATATTGCCATGATATTATTGCAAGACGTGAGCCGTATTAAATGTATATAATCTCACCTCACCATTAGATCGAAGCTCGCATGGACTGGACTACGATATCACGTACGGGTACGGTGCATCATTTTACGTGCACGTGTGCTCATCTCGTTGAGACGAACGAAGAGTAGCCCGTCCTCCACTTATAACTTCTTCTTATCCAGTAAAATTTAGGTTGTTGGAAACTCTGTCGTGACCAAAAGGTCGATTACTATCTAAGAAGCCATTGTAAAACTATTATTAGTGAAAAGAACGTCAATGAGTCCTGAAAGTCACATTTCTCCGCGATAACCACACCTTTGCGAAATAACATATTTGCAGCGCTCAAGCACATTTCTGTATGTTTGCATTCATATCTTCGTAGTCAATGGATAGCTTGAGCGATGCTCCCTTTCGGATCGTCAGTCATTTTCTGATGGCGTGGTTTCGGGCGGCATGTTATTGGAGCGCGATTGCAAACTCTGCTCACTGGTCAGCGTTTGCGAATTTGTTTGTTCCAAATAGAATTGCCATATGCGTCTGATAATCGCTAAGAAACCAGAAGCTAATAAGCTGCCTTTTGTATATGTCTGCTGATTTATACAGGTTATAGGTGTAAAATGCGAGAAGAGACGGTTACCTACGAAAGACGGGAATGCTCTGTGCGGCAAGTCACAATCAATCCTACAAGAACTGATAAAAGTGCAGATTCCTCGTTTACCAATGTTTTCATCACACCAATTTCCATTCACAGATTGAGTGTGTATCTCTGTTCTTTTCGTCAATCAAAGTTTGGCATGAACATCACTTTATTATTAAGGAGCAATTAAAAATGTACATGGCGGTAAAATCGTTACTGCTCTCGCATCTATCATAGTCTCGACTTCGCTCTTCAGTTCCTGAAAATATTTACTTTATCTACTATTACCACGGAGTAATTGATTAACGACTGTTCATTCTTCGTCTGAAATCATTACCCGCAAATGAGCATCATTTTCGAGAAGATTCGGTCTTATTAGGTTCAACATCCTTTTTTCCTTAATATAGGTGGCATGTTCTGGGTACAAGTGTAATAGTAAGCGCAATGCATGCAATGTCAGCTCCGTTAGACGATGATCTGTCGTCGAGAGAAGGGTTGGAAAGATGACGAATACACCTAAAAACAAGCCGCATTCATTATACGTTATACAGGAGATTAGCCTTTAGATGTAGATGTAGAGCGACTAAATTAGGCTTTTGTGTTTCCCTTGAAAGATTTGAGCTTATCTTTTGAATCGAAGATTATACGGTCAAGGTTTCCGAATTTATCGCTCACCGAAGTGCGAAGTCACGCTATGACTTCAAATTTCTCGATTAAGTAAAGGTCATTAAATCCATACTTGTCCTATATAACCACCGAGAGTGGCCCGTCGAGAGTATAGTCCACTATTATATAATCTCTTATACCAGTTCAATGGCAACTTGGCGGTCCACGACAACTCAATTGGGATCAAAATTATGAATACGTTTGCATTGCGCTAGCATCACTAACCGTCGTGCTTGTGCTACACTCGCCCTACCTTTTGCATACATCAATCAATATCTATGAGCTGTACATAAGTATCGTGAATATAAAAGCTGACGTGCGCCATATTATAATCCGAAATGTCTAAGAATCTTCAACCAAACGGCAAAGCAAACAGAAATTCTCGTCTCGTATCCAACAGCAAAGCGAAGCTCAGCTTTGGAAGCGGCTGGTTGGATGTCATTTGGTATTCTCCTTAAAGAGTTACTGCACTTGCTTTTATCAGAATGAGGAGTATGCACTGTGAAGCTAGTATCTCTTACAGTGACGAAGAAAGACTCTATGGATACTAGTAGATTCTTCATGCTCACAGCATAAATCCTGCTCATTTGAGAAGCTAATCAGTGGATTAGGAAGATGTACGCAAACGAAATTCGAATTCAGAAATGCACACGCTTGTTATTCGAACGTTTTTGAACTCAATCTTTGCCACTTTAACACATTTTATAGCAAACACATTTCGTACCAGATCCTATCATCAGCTTTATCTTATCATGGTGCGCACCAGTGAGTAGATTGACAATTGTCCACATGCATTCCTAAAATGATATGAAAGAAGTAAGCGTCCATTATCACAGCGTGCTTTTCATGTTGTTGCGTTTTAGTCTCCAAAAACGTGGTTGACTACACTTCAACAGTTCAAATTCAGGAAAAGTTTTTTAATCCAAAGCGAAATTCCATTTCGCTGATATGATATGCTGCGCCCATTTATAATTCAGAAACCGTCATCGGTTGTGAATCTATGAGGACATTTTGCGGTGGCTTTGCTTTCCATTGGTATAGGAAACATTGGTTGATTGTCCCGGGTATGATCATAAAATCCAATCAGAGCTCCTATGAATGAATACTTTGTCATAGTAGCATTCGATGTCCTTTGAGCACCAATGTAAGAAGAAAACTAAGCAACTGACCTTCTTCAGTTTTTTCTCTAACGATTCTATACCCTCGAGAATCATCGAGTAAACATCATAGAAATTGAGGAATAGCAACTAAATGAGCATAAAATTATCATAAAGCACAATAACCGCTCATTGTTAGGCACATCACTCAATAAAGAATGCTTTTTCGAGCGAACGGTGAAGCAATAATAATTCCATTTTATCAACATTTCTACTGGAGTATTAGTAGCCTCTAGACGAAAAATGATGCAAAACTTTTGAGTACCCAAAAGCATTTGTGAATACGCGAAGACTCCTGCGCTTAGGAATAAAACTCCAGGAAAGAAGAAATTTTGAAAAGATGCCAACATCGGCATGGTCCGGGTGGCTTGCAGCGATATTTGAACACATCCATGCGGCTTCACGTCGTACATCCACAGGGGATTTATGCGATAACGAGCGCCGCTGGAATGAAATTCTCAAACGATGAAACGGAAATGATTTTGTTCCGAAAAGAAATTGCTAAATTTTTTTTCAGAAGAAGCAGCGCTCGATTTTTCACGGAATACTAGTGCATCTACAATCAAACTCAGATATAGTAAGATACAAGGGTTACTCAAAACCTTATGAACTAATGCTACTACTCAAGTTTCTTGCCTATTACGGAGCCCGCCTCGCCTGGTTGGAGATTGTTGTGATAGAACTACGGGATATTAGAAACAGCTACCTCTTCAGCAGGATAATCCAAGCTGAAGAAAGTTCTAAAAAGCTTTCTTTCAGGCTCACTACGAATAGTTGTCTGCAGTAGTGGAAGGGATCTAGTGACAAATGAACAAATCATCTTGTTGTCTATAGTGACGAATGCGTCACAAACTGAGAAAGCTCTGCAATTATTTTATGAAACGTTCTGGTCCACGCAAAAATTGTCTTGCAGTGAAGTGAACAGCAAAAAGCAGTAAACGCATTTCATCGTTAATCAGAAGATTAGGACACAAATAACAATAGATGGCAACATTTCTTTCTTCAGTATGAAAAGCTACCAATATTTACTGCGTTTCCAAATATTCAAAGATCTATGTTGAAGGGTGAGCGTGATCTTGTCATAGTTAGTACTGCTGTTTAGGTATTTACCCTAATGACATTCGTTTGCTCTGGTGTCCACCACGTATTTCCGTTTTGAAGTTATTACTAATACGATAAAGTGGTATGAAAACTTACTAAGACTTCATAAAACTGTGGATGCAAAACGACCACTCCTGTTTGAATGTCGTTACCGGTGATGATGTTGCCTAGTATACGAAGCGCAGCATGATGAAGCCCATAGAGAGACTGAAAATATAAACATGTAATCGTCTTAGTTGTGATGGGCAGCCGCCTAGTGACTCCATCGTTGTGAGTGGCTTTGTGGTATTCGTTGACATATCAGCTGATATCAGCAGTACGGCGAGCGTTCATCTCTATGACATATGAAATATGTACTATTGATATTTCATGCGACCTTGCACTGAGATATTACTGCATAACTAAACGATCACCACCCTTACCGATTCCAAAATCTCAAATACCAGATCCAGCAAACCCGGTTCACTGAGCACGATGTCGATCTGAATGCTCATCAAAGGATGGTTTTCACTCAAAAAAGATCGAACATAAAAAAAGAGCAAGAAACACTTCATAGCGTTTACCATGAGCATTTTCTTGATCAGAGAAGATGAGGACTTTGCTACTCACCCGTGCTCCTGATTGCATATCGTCAGCAATCGAAGATAACGTCCAAAGACAATCCTTAGCCAGATCTGCTTCTACAATGTACCTCTTTGCCAAAGCAGTCAAACATGTAGTCAGTGGTCTTGCAATCTGTGAAAGAGTCATTTTCGTACTAAGTATAGAGCTATTCCCCAAAAAGCTCTTATTTTTATATTGTCGTGAGTTTCCTACATCCATCGTTCTTGTGGCTGTTACCCGTCTTTCGTTTCTGAGTTGCATCTTCTAAAGCAATCGGCTCATCTGTCACATGACTTCACAATTACTCTTACTACAAACTATTTTAAGACATGATGTCAACACTTTCTATTGAACCACCAATGCAAGCTACTTTGCCGGTGACTCATCTAAATATGAGCGCGCAACTTTTTGCTTTGAACTTTCCTTCCATAAATTATTAGCCTATGAGCCTTTGTGTCCTCTGTGCCTACACTTCTTGCCAGCCCAACGGGTTCTACTTTTCCTTTAGTGCGCTTCACTGGACTGAGCTTTTGCCATCGATCCGCATATGAGTTTCAGGGTAACAATGTGTGTGCGTGTCTTTTAGTGTTAGAGCGTTGCAGTTAATCGCCCAGTTTCGTACCTCCTTGCTCAACCATATATCGTCAGATTGCTTACATTGTATTGTTTTTTTTGCTCTAATTAGATATTATCCGAGCGTGAGTTCGCCCTGAATTGAAAAATTCAACGCGCAAACGCATACACAATTGGGATTTCTACTTGAAATCAGTAAATATTCTGCGCTAGAGTCAAGACCAAAACTCTTCACTCTTTCGCATCAACCACTACAGTACATATGACTTTCACATTCTACTCATATCTTCTGTCGCCAACCGATACAAGATCATACCCAAATCGGTAAAAGTCCGTTCTGAACACCCCCACGCATGATATTCATCGCACACCACACTATATTTTTCACATCATCAATAGCAGTATGCAGTCGTTCGGTCAATATCCTCCCTATTATCTGAAAACTTGAACATCAATCAATGTTACGGATACGATAGGTATATAAACATTAGGCTTGAGAAGTTTTCAAAGAGAAAAGCTTTTTAACGATTGTCAAAACCTCACTTAGAGTTCTTTATATTTACTAATTCACTATTAGCAGATAGAATCACGATATCTTACTTCAAGAAGTCCAGCTTCACGGCATCTCCTCTTACATTCAACACAATCTGCTGCTATATTGCCCAAGGCCCAAATGCACTGTGCACGGAACTCGCCTGTACCCGTCAGTATGCCATTTTTCAAAGCCCCAATACCATTCTGAAATTACCTGCTAATGGGAATAATTTAGTCAAGTAATCCATAGTTGAGTTCTCTACGATTGATGTACGTTATATAATGTTATGTTTCATAGTATGTCATTTTCACATCGTTGAGCAATGAGTATTTTTCAAATAATTCATACTCTTCAACCGTTGAGGACCACAAACCCAGAAGAGTCTCGCCCCACCCCCTGGATCCGCCATCTGGCCCCACCCCTCACCAATCACGTCTGTCCTTTGGTAGATAATAGTGATAGCGTTTTGAATGGTAGTGGCAGTGATAGTAGTGATAGTGATGACGATAAAGATCATAGTGATAGTGGCGGTAGTGAAAGTGATGATGGTGGTAGTGATCATAGTGATAATGGCAGTAGCTATTAGCGATGATAGTGATCATAGTGATAGTGGCGGACAGTGGTATTGATGGTGAAAGTGATAGTGACTGTGATAGAGATATTGATAGTTGTCATTATCATCATCATGGCCATTGTCATTATCATTACGATCATTAATGTCATTGTCGTTATCAATGTCATTATCATTATCATTATCACTATTATCATCATCCTTATCATTGTTATCAATATCGTTATCATTATTATCATTATCACTATCATCTTTATCACCGTTATCTTGATAATAATAGTGTAACAACGATCATAATGATAACTATTATTATCGCTATTACTATCATTATCACAATCATCACTATTACTACCATCACTATCACTGTCATCGTTATCGCTACTATCACTATCACTGCCATCACTACCACTATCATCTATCAAAGGACAAACGTGAATGGTAGGGGCGGGACCAGGGGGTGGTGCCAGACACGACTTCGTGGTCCTGTGATCCTCGATCGGTTAACACAAGAAAACTGCCCTGTTATGTCTCATTTTCATTATTAAATTCACTTGTTATTCAGGATATTGCTACCAGGTACAGTACAACTGGATAAAATCGGATAAAGTTAGATGATATTGATTGAATCAATTATACCTGATTAACGATCAGATGATTCACTTCTTGCGACAAACACGCCATATTCGTTATGGTCCAGGCGGCATTCAAACGAGTAGCCTCTGCGTAAAAGTCTTTTTCAATAATATGCAACAGAAGTGATACCTGGAAAATTAGAGAAATCATGTGAATACTGTGAGATGAGTGTAACGTTCTAAATCAAATTGTGTCTCGGATTCGAGCTTGCCCTTTCCCTCGGCTCACGTGTTGTTCACTAATCACCAAGGCTTTTCCTTTGCCTTTCTCAGCACATGCAATGAAGTAGCAGGGATTTATTCACTTCAAATCATCAGTATTAACTATTTTAATCATTACAATAATAATATTTGCTATTACAACATTATGGCACAATGTCAGTGAGTGTTCTAGCGCGATAGCCTGTGGATGATTCATCATTAAAGGAGCCGCCTAAACTGAGGATTTCAACATTTTTATCCGAGAAAGTGTGGATTCTTTGGCGCCAACAGTGGAAAAAACAAAAACTTTGTGGCACCGTCGTCGTGATTTGCGCGTCTCCGAGCGAAAGCGGGCTTTTAGCAGCTCTTGGGCAAGCCCAACTGCCATAAGAGATCTTAATGAACGGCTGGTCGCAGAAGTCAATGATCAGCGATATTATAGACCATATAGGTAATATAATAGTATTATTGTCATCGGGAACCCCTGAATGAAGCATTCTCAGCCGATCTGCTATAGCATAAACTATGCATACTCGCTGCTTTTCCAAAATTACCTTATCGTTTTCGTCGATACATCTTGGGCAGATTTGGTTGTATGATTATTGCACGTCGATGCGGCGAAAATGCGCAGTTAATTAAGCGTACGATGACTGACTAAGTGTTCTTTCAACAGATAACAATACATTTGGTTCTCAAAACTTCAAGGTGTCTTGTCTGTTTGACCATTCACCAAGGTCAGCAGAAACCAACGGCCGCGTTCCTTTGACATTAGAGCATCTTCGATACGACGTAGTTCAAGTTGTAAGCGAGAATATACAGCTACAATATATGACTTTACCAGGTTGCCAAAATTCAAAACTGTGGATTTTTTACTGACGTCACCGCTGTCTTCTTTTCAAAGACAGAGAACTGAGACATAAGTTTACTTTCAGTTGCTATTTAATTGGTAAGGTCAAAATCTTTTCTAAATTGAGCTCGAACGAACTAAATTAGCAAACGAGGTCTATATTCACGAGATCTGATGATAGTGTGGCATGACAATCGTCTTGCGCGGAGAGTTAGAGAGTCGTTTGTTAACCAACAAAGCCCAAAGCGTGAATCCACTGATGATAGGGTCTTATTATTACTTGATTATTCATTTTGACTCAGACTTCACATTGTTAAATTCAGTGCTAGCTTTGAAATCTTTTTGTTCGTCCTCTTCTTGAACGCCTTAGGAAACGGTTGAGCACGTCTCTTTGCAATCTTGAGCATTGCCTTGCTGTAGCGTTCCATAACGCAGTCGTTGCTGACTGCCGGAGAGTGTTGGGGATTTGCCCCGCGCCGCGACGTGCATCACTGCCACTCCGCCACAAGTTCGTTATTAGAACACATGATCATAGTGATGGACTTTTGCTATCGTTGATGAATTTCCGTTTCATATTCACAACTTATTTATATGACCTATATTCAAAACCTCCGTGCGGCTTTCAGCACTTCCACCATTCCTCTCGTTTCACTGCATTCAACGTCTGCAGGGGTCCTCGAACATTTGGCGATTTGCTTCACCCACTGCCTATGCATTCGTCCCAGTTTATGATTTTGCAGAATGCTGATAAAGATAGTTCTCATTGCACTCTCAACAACTCTTGAATTTCCACTGAATTTCATCCATCATTCACTGTAGTCTTTGAACTTCTTATGCGCTAGTTCAGCTGCTGTTTGAGTGTCGTGATGCTGTATACTGATATCACTGAGTGTTGAGCAATACAAGTCTTCCTCGAGTTATAGTATAACCATAATAGAGAGCATTTTCGTGTTTTCAAGGAAGAAAGCTGTGTTCAGAGAAATTAGACACCAATTTTCGCTGCTGTAGGAAGATGAAAAGGTGATTGAGGACGGATATCACTTCTCGATCAAGAAGGCCTGATGGGTAATCGCTTATATGAGTATCACGTTTTTGATGCCTTGCGATAGTTCCAAAAAAAGCTTACATCGTAGAAACTAAGTTCTATTTAGTGATTATAAATCTCACCAAGCGTTTATGTATCTCAGGATGCACCGAATGAGTTGGCATTTTGGAGGTGAATATGCGTCGAAAATATAAAGCTCCTGCCTCCTGTAAAATATCATCTCGGTACTTTGCGCCAAAACGGTTCAATCCAGCTACTCAAGCGCTTGTGCCTATAGAACAATACTCTTTTGACATGTGCCCTGGCAAGGCTGAAACACAAACTCAACCACGCCAGAGATGATACTTGTTTCGCAAGCCACTCAGCATTGTCGCATATAGAGTGATATTTGTGATATAGCATCATATCAGTGCTATAACACTAGTCGAACAAAAGAATTCTTGTAGACTACACGCATTTGATAGTTGTCGGCATAACTCGGTTTGATACTGGTAGTGATCGCAAGACCGAACTCGTCGACGGTTGGCTGTTGATGGCAGCATCGATACTCTACATCACTAAAGAATGAGTCCAGAACAGAGGTCGAGGCATTGCGGAGATTAGCCTCCTACACCAGTATGAGTGAAATTCGGGTTCAACTTTCGTTTGACATTCCAACTATTTCACATTATTTAGTTTTTCTTGGATAAATACCTTCAGAATAGTCAGAATAGTCGATTAGAGGCAAAGCCAGTCTAGGGGATGCACTCACCTTAGCGTATGGTGTGCTCCACTGTTCAAGTAATTCAAGACACAAACGTTCTTCACTATCCAAGATTGCTTCATTTGGACGAAGTCTACGCTGTGGAAGCTGCTAAATGATCTATATGTTCTTAGTACTAATCATCATCTATATTTATCGATACCTATTCTAGAGGAGGGGATCGCGTCGTTCGTGGAAGATGATTACATTACAAACTCACATCCATTCGATTGTAGTCCGCCGTAACGCCCAGTTCGATGCAGTTGCAAAAAGTAATGAATCACACCAAATGAAAAAATGAATAATAAGTGCGATAACGGTGTATAATGATAGCTGGTGATAGTGATTAGTGTTGTAGACAACATACAACAAATGGGTAAATGTTTTATTTTGACATGCTCCTGAAGGTCTGATAGTTATTATGACACGTGACCATTGGCGAACGCTTAAAGCTAGTGTTGCTTCTCAAAATCCTACGCTTTATGAGCAACGAGCGGGTTTTCAAGGCAACGTTTAGTTCACGTAAAAGGAGTCAGTCTAGTTCTACGAACTATTCATGGTTTTATTGGGGCGTTTATCATAGAACACATGACTATTGATCGAGCAAAAGAAGGCTGAATGGAAAATACTATGGTCCAAGGGAGAGAGGACTCTGACCTCCGAGAAAGTACAAATCCGATGCGAGATGGGTAAGTTGCAGACGGGTATTGAATAAATAGGCTAGTTGTTTCGAGGTGCTGATCGTATAAGTTGCTAACTATTAGGTAGACATTTTGACTAAACTGTCTGCAGCATCAGCGAGATGCAGAATATTTGTCGGAAATATGCATATTTCCAAAGAAGTGATTTACATCCTGAAGAATACGCACTCTTTCTACGCTTATCTCAGTCAGGTAGTATCAGTACCATAAGTCTCTTTCAAAAGTTGCGCACGGAATAAGTGTTTCAAGTTACACTTTTCCGTAACAAAACATGCAGTAAGTTGGAAATATGGTCTTCATACAAAAATATAGTTATTCCATCAGAAACTGCGATTCTTGGGACATATGAGCGGTAAATGCACGAGTGTATTAACTAGAATGGAGATTCTTTCAACTAAAGACACCTGGTACTTTCGATTATCCTGGGACAAATGAATATTGGGCCTCAATCGCTGGATAGTAACGTTTTATGGCAGTGTTAGTTATCATTTGAAAGGCTACATCTCTAGCTTGAGCCGTGCGTGACCGGTTTTCTGAAACATTTTTCTATGAAACACGATGTAAAATTCGAAATAAAATCATGTTGCACACATCCACGCGTTTTTTCTCATTTCGTTTTATTTCGCTTGAAAAAAATTCCTTCCTCAAGGTGCTAGTACTCTTCAATAGCACATGTCGCGAAAACTCGAAACTGTATTTGCTTCTTGGAAAAGCTCTTTTGATAACGCTGCAGGCGAAAGAAAAGATTTGTGTTTTACACATCTTCATGCAGAGCTCTTTCTTCAGACTACTGGTAAGTATGATAGGAGTCAATGATTCTAACACTGTGCTGGTTTTTTAGAATCACCGTTTTACTGCAGTGTAGGAGGAAATTAAGATCGAGCTCTACATATTCGGCGAGCTTATTTACTAACTGAATCACGGGTTGGAGTCGGCGCGATCGATCGACGCCCAGACGAATGGAATATGTGGAATGGAATTTGCTTTCAGTTGAGTGTTTTTCCTCCATTTTGAAAGAAACTCCATACAAAGCGGCTGACTCAGATAATGCGAGATTATCTCTACACGCTCATATGCTTTTAGTGCCCCAGCGAATTATACGCAAGATAAAAATGAAGGCGCGGCCACTGTAGAACATAATTATGCTTCGTACGCTACAGATTGTCGAAGTGTCTCCTCGAAAGCCGGTCACGTACGGCTTCATCCAGAGATCTGAGCTTTCGGATGATTGCTAACTGTCTTATGAAAAGTTTCTGTCCAGCAAGTGAGGTCGAATATTTATTTACTCCCGGATATACTGAAAAGTACCAGTTATTTATCGAGGTGGCTGCAGTGAAATTCCAAATTTCATTAAAGATAAGTCTTTCTCAAAATCTGAATAAATAATCACCAAATCATCACTGGTGCGTGCTGCCCCAGCTGTTCTTCACACCCTCCGAAACCTTTTGCAAGCCGAAGCAAAAAAAAGTTGCTGTGTTGATGAAGTTAAATGGGAGGCAAACATAATGTGATTCTGGCTTGTCTAAAAAGAGACGGTTGTTGATTTCAGCTCAAGAATTCCATTCGACCTTTTACATAAGTAGTTGTCATATGTGTGCAACTGTCAATGTGAAAGATATAAAATGACGTTATTTGGTTTACACACCTTAGTTGAAGTGTCCAATTATACGGCTTCCTTTTTCCTAGTTGTGGCTAAATTTATTTCTGATAATAACCATACATCATACATCCATATCCCAATGATGAGAAGCAAATCCAAGAAGCGCTTCAGAACTTTTCGGTTCAGCAGTTTTATTACCATTACAACGGAATATTCAACCGTATGCAACTGTGACATAGAGCGGAAAGCATAGCGTTTGACAAGATCACCCAAGCCCTGTCTAGAGTAGGCACTTTTCTAGCCCTTTATGTGAATCGTCATCACAGTGCTTTCTTTGTTTTTCTTTCTTTTTTTTACTGTGCGGATCCAAGTACTTCCAGCATTCAATTCGTTTTTCGTCGTTTTCTTTGAGAG
The DNA here is from genome assembly GCA_019055375.1 of Parelaphostrongylus tenuis. NCBI lineage: Eukaryota > Metazoa > Nematoda > Chromadorea > Rhabditida > Metastrongylidae > Parelaphostrongylus > Parelaphostrongylus tenuis. The sequence continues at coordinate 16,843 of JAHQIW010000804.1, read as the reverse complement.
GTTTATAATACTGGTTAGCGAATCTCCTTGCAACTTTGAAGGAAGCCCTGCTGTGGCGTTCGATAGGTCGTTGTTGTTGACTGGGAGAGAAGTGGAGGTGTGGAGCTCGGTTCTACGCGTACAGTGACCAACATCACAACCCTCGGCTACGGCGCCCCGTCAGTAGGACCATGTGATAAATAATTGTCGTCCCGAATGGAAATCTGACTGAGATGTTGCAAGCCTCATTACGGAGATTTCAACAATATGGTTATCACTGAGAAGAGAATCTAAAAGACCGATGCAGTTGGCACTGTTGGGTTGAAAATTTTGAAACTTCTCAATTTAAATTCTTATGAAAATCCTGATTCTAAGCATATTTGAAATGAGGGAGAGAGATAGCGGAGTAGTTTGTGATGTAAGTTGGAAATCAAGTTGCTGGTTCGACACTCTTCTCCAGTATTCTCCGTGCGGTCTGTCGAACGCGTTAGCTTGGCTACATCAAGAACTGCAGGAAGAGTCGACCGGATCAGCTTTTACGACATTCATCAATAGAAAAGAAACAACCAAAAGCCTCAAGCAGCAGCTCAGAACAATACGCGAAATGCTCACAGACCTTCGTGAACAATGATTATAAGTGAATCGAAAGCAAGCAGTGTGATCCGCACAGTAGTTGTAATGACGAGTCATACAAAAGAAAACGTGTTTATATATGAAAGTATACTGCATAAAAACTATTATATTTAGAGTATATGTGTGCATATAATATGGCTACATACATGTGTGCACACATGATATTATTATATGTACGTATATGTGTATGTATATATAATGTGTATATGCATATTTACCGTAGTAAAGTCCCTTCAAGAAATCTAAAAGATCTCCCCCCCCCCCCTCTCTTAAAATATCTAATCATAGAAAAGCTGTCGCCAGATATTGTCGGGCTTCTTGGCGTAAGTCTTAGCCGTTGGCGTCGATGCCGAATCGTACATGGGCAGGCGATGAGAGGGCCTTTATGGTTCGATTTGTGGTCAGCATGACTGATCATTGGTGAAAGTTATTCCTATTTAGTACATTCCACATTATAATGTTGACAATTGCATGTGGGATCTTGCACACTATAAATTGCTCATTAGTGCCACTATAGCCGTGCCGGTGGTTCCCAGATCTTCGCTACAAGCAGTCCCCTGCTCTTGCGTATATGAGGTAGTTTGGTGCTTGCGAGCACGACTCCTCTAAAACGGAAAACGACTTTTGACAATGTTCGACGGATCGAGAACGATATGATAAGCGGCACCGAACCCGCTCTAGATAATAATCCACCAGCCTGAATACGTCAAGACGATCCATGGGCATATTCACAGAGTACCAATTGGTCTACTATGGGAACTGTGCTTGTCACCAGGGAAAAAAGGCAATAAGTGAATTCACCTGACTTTCCAGTGTTCAAAACTGAATCCAAAGGGCTACGGAACATACTAAAAACTCAATCCGGTATGGAAACACTTTGAGAGACAACATTTATGCTTTAACATTCAGCAGAATATCAAGCAAGATTCTTTTTATTTAACCGCTTCTAGCCGTTGATATGATGTTACAAATAATATATATACCCATTGATGTAGAGTGATGTGCAAAACTTTCGCGTCAGGCGGGACTAGAACCCGCACCTCATTTTTTCCGGGAATTCGTGCTCTATCGGTTACACTACTGACGCCCATTCTTCAACGACACTACTGACACTGTCCGTTACACTTCTGACGCCCATTACGAAAAAGAATCTTGTTTGATCTTTGATACACAACATCCGTCAGCCTGAGTGGGTTCAATGTCGAGACCGACTACCCGGGCCAGGCCGTTGACGGCTGGCGGCTGAGAGATAGATGCGCTGAAGCGTAGAAAGAGCGATGTGCAAAACGGGCGTCAGTAAAGTAACGGATAGAGCACGCATTCCCGGAGAATGAGGTGCGGATTCTAGTCCCGCCTGACGCGAAAAGTTTTGCACATCACCATACATGCAACAGAAGACTCCAAACACCATAACCGTATTCATGAGATTTGCCAAGTTTTTGGAGAATTAAGCTCATGTAAGTGAATATAGTTTCATTTCCCTGTGGCACTGTAGTGAAGTGGTACTTTCACAAAATAAGAATAGCGTTCGAAAACTTAATCCTACGCTATCGAATGATTACTAATTGTCTAAAGAAAAGCTCTGTCTTGTATGAAAAACGCGTGTGTGAAACACAAATGCTTTCCTAATGTTTTGAGCGATATGACAAAGATTTTTCTGAAGACCGGCCTTGTACCGCGCTAACCATAGATTTAAACTTTCGCATGATTACTTACACTCGCATGAAAAGCTATTGTCCAGCGAATAGGGTCGAATGTTTATTTGTCGCTCTCTAATGGTAAAGTGCCTTTTGGACATAATGAATGAACAAAATGACAGAAAAATGAAGCGTCCACTTCTTTGGAACATCCACATCACACCAGAGAACACCTATATACTCACTTTCGCTTTATTTTTACCAACACCTTTGTTTCAAAATCATCATGAAAGTATGAAGTGTCCCAATGCCATGAAGAATACTATGAACATAGAGAGCAGCACATGAGGGATATGTATGCATAATGAATTCATGTCATTTAACATGATGTTCTAAAAAATACGAAGGGTTACCAATAGTATGGCTTCGAGATACTCCTACAAATTAATTACCTTTATTACATATAAAAGTTTAGATACAAGTAGAAAAGGTCATGAACACCGCAGCTTTGATGCATTTTACAAAGACAAGCGACTATGTCTACACATCCAAATATTTGTTAAGGGATCAGGAATGTGGATATAATGAGAATGCCGCTAAAACCTGTACATCACAAGCGAGAGTCAAAACGATATAAAAAAAGCATTGCACCACTTGCAGCAAGATTTGCCACCAGCTGATTAGACCTTGAACGATTCTTACATGCCTGTTCAATCATCTTATAAAATGTACAGCCACATGTACTCCTCCTGATTTTGAACTTCAAAAAAGTTTGAAGACTAGGGACACAACAATAAGCAAAATGTAGTTGAGTAATTTACAACTTCTCTAAGATATAGCTTCCCCGGTAGCATTCATACTATACAGGGTATAAGAGAATTGACAAAAACAAAACATGATTACTGGCATTGGCTGAGATTCTCTGTGCTTGCATGTGTCTTGAGAACTGCTTTCAGAACAATAGAATATCAAAAATTTCACCTCGAGGAAAAAGTGCTCGCCGAAAATTGCTCGATGAAACTGAAAAATAAGGACGTCATACAAATAGTTATCGATAGTTACGACAGCCCATGAAATAACTATGTTTTGTGATCAGTATGCAAGAAATTTGATTCTATCGTTCTCTATTCACTTATGATATTACAACTGCCTCTCCAAGGTGTTCAGCGATATGCAAGACCTTCGACCCACACCGAGAGTTGAATCAGGGTTCATCCATATCGGAAGCGCATCACCACTACACTCGGACCCGCTCTTTCCATCTTTCCAAGATGATTCATACGCAGCTGTTAGCACAAGCCAATGTGTATGCTAAGCATATATCCTCATTCGGATTAGTTAAGTCTACATATGTTGGGTATAAAAGCAATCGGTTCTTTTCCGTAACACGGCACGGGAAGAAGAAACGACCCGTTTCGCTGGACAAATACTTTCCCTTGCACTTTGGTAATTATTCGGAAGCTTAAATTTCTGGCCACTGCACTGCGTGACCATTTCTTGAAAATGTCTCCTTATAACAGTAACAGAAGAAAACATTTGTGTTCTAACGCATAATTCTTCCAAGACAAAACTCATTCCTCAAGCTGTAAGTAACTATTCAATGGTGTAAGTTTTTGCTACTCCAACGTTGTAATTAATCTTTAGAACAATCACTTCACTGCAGTGTAGCACGGAAGATAAAAACGAGTTTAACAAATGTGGGCATTTGTTTTGTGGCTGGTTGTGGGCTCAATACTGTTTCGAATACTATGGCGTTATAAAAGGGTCTTTTCGAAAAAGAATCAAGTAGCGCAGAAGTCAAAGATTTAAGCTCCGAATGATTACTAGCACTCTCACGAAAAGTTGCTGTCCATCGAGAGCAGTCGTCTCTCCATTCCGTGCAGTTCAAAAGCATGCAATCTACAAGAATTCGCTCCCATAGTGGGCAAAGCGCGGGTTAAGCCCCTGCTTGGGATCGGATGTTCCGCATATCACTTAGTATCATTACGATCTATGTTCAGATACTTAACGAACCTTGCTACATTATGCGAGAGTGTCGTAGCCAGTAAAACTGCCGGACTACCTCCACGGTGCATCCGTTTTTCATTTTGTGATCGAACAAATAATAACTCTTCGAAAGTCGCTCCGTCACGTATAAATAGAATTAGGTTATCGAGACGGCTAACGCAATACAACACTTGTTTGTATTCCGCCAAAGACTGACAACTCTTACATCTAATTTGAATAACGCGGGCAATTTTGGATGAATGATAAGCTACTATGATTTGTTAGTTTCGATCGTAATTTGTGAGTCCTTCCGCGTCTAATTGTTCACACTACCGTGAAAAGTTGTAACAAATCATATGCTGCTAATAACTGTGGATTTCCTACCAATGCTGTAAAGCTGCTAATTGCTGATGTCGCAGGAATAACAAAATATGTCAAAGAAGAAAAAGAATAATCGATGAGGTTCATCAAATGAAAGCCAGATTTGCATCGGGAAGCGCACCCATTATTAGTGAGCTCCAATGAGCCAAGATGAGGCGCGGACAGCACTGCACTGAAAACGATGCATTTGGCCCCCGACGTATTAATAAATGTCTGCTAGCGATCAATGATTCAATAATCAATTAAGTAATTAAGCAATAACTTGTATAAAGAAGTTGATAACAAGTAAAAGGTCGTTACTTTTTTTCCTATGAGCACCCATGTTCAGTCCTTAGGTAGTTATAAGCGCATTTTTTGCTTCTCACAAAAGTTTCAAGGACTCAATCCATAGCTTAAATTTCGAGAGTTTCAGTAGTGCACTTGGTTTTCACAAAAAAACTTCTTGGCGCTTTAGCAGTTAGAATAAAAGTATGCTTCACACTCGGGCAATTTATTTTGAGCACAGCTTTCCTTTTAGACTTCCAATAACCATCCGAAAAGCACAAATCTCAAAGATATTAACAAAATTTTTGTCTTCAAAAAAGACATCTTAAGTGTTGTTTCAGTCAAAAGCGAATGGGTTTCGCACTCGGTGCACATTTCTTGCCGGCTAGGGTGTCGTAATGATACAAAAGAGTGATGGTTTGATGACAATGTTGCGAAATCCATCCACATACCGGAGTAATCAATGCATGCCTCTTGTGAAATGCAATTTTATTTCCACTTTTATAGCAAAAGAAAAAATTCTTCCTATAAACTCAAGTAAACGTTTAAAATTGTAGAACATCTAAGCTATCGATTGAATTCTAAATAAACGGAGGGAAAAGCTTTGTCTTGTTCAGGTCGCTTGTTCTGCGAATTTCAGCTCAGTATTTGGTACCTTTGAATATTGTGTTTTGGTCTGCTGCATTAGCATAATAACAGGAAAGAAGAAACGATAATTCAGCAACGACAACTTGCGGTCAATTAGTCTCCTGTAAGCACATTCAGTGTTAATGAAATAATTTTCAACACTACAGAACGACACCCTATTACCAGCTCTGATTTCGTTACTATTAGCTTTGATATACTCCTATCCGATTCCAGCAATATTAAATCTTTACTTTGATCTCTGGGCAGAAGTCGAACGGATTCAAAGCGAGAGGAGTACAAAATTCTACAAACTAAATGATTTCCAGAAGAAAATTTCATGTACTTCCAAAGAAAGAATCGTTGGATTAACTAATTATGCCGACGAGTGTTCGTCTGTGAAGAGCCAGAAACACCGCAGTACGACTATCTCACAATTTCGAAGAAAATCATATCAAAGCATAGTTCATCTCGTCAACGCAAATAAATGACCACAAGTCCTTGAAAGTCAGTCCATCACTGAGATCTAACTCACCACTTGTTCATTTCTGGCGATACGGATCACAATGGAACAGCTGAATGTTTGGGACACTACCCTAATTTGGACCACCGACTACATGAGTACATACCGTAGTCACAATGCAGCTCGTTGAAATCACATCCAGTCTACAATCTTCTTTGTGAAACTGGTTCTAAGATTAAATCCACGATTTGCAAGACCGACTATCTATCACTCGGCATTCTTTGATAATTCCATATTTTCTTCTTGATCCAAACACGAAACGTCAGCTTCCAAACAACTTGCTTCATAGAACCTCGTGTTTGGCTTAATAGGATAATACTGAATCCACGGTTGATTGCTACCTGTTTGAGATTAATTAATCTCTCAAAATTTTCTTAGATGTAGTTCAAGTATGCGTTATTTCACAACAAAGGTAGACTTACAATACAGCTCTTTTTTATTCTTGCTCTAATTCAGTATGCAAGGCTAGCTTAAATCTGAGCGGTGGATGAAGCTGTGACTTTCAGGGAAGAAATACCTTCATATATTACTAATTCACTTGGCTCAATACTAAAGAAAAGCAATTATTGTGACGTGCAGAATTTATAAAACAGTGGGAAGACACGAAAGAAAACTTCCGTAGATCGCAATGGAAATGACAGACTTGTACTGAGATAGATCTGATTCAAACATCCGACACTGAAAGCAGACGATACGTCCTTACTCAAAGAAATTTTGATGAAGATGGTACATTGCGGACCACTTTAATAACTTTCCATAATAAATAACGCTAGTATCTGGTTATAAAAATTCAGAGAATGTAAGATATGCCTGATAATCATGTTTTAGTCATGCCATGTGGACTGTTATAGGACAGCTTATCGAGCTCGATACAAGTGTTTCGTCTCTGATAGCCTCGTCAATCGGGCAGTACCCTTCGTCTTTAGCCAGTCTCCTCCGGGAAACCCAACCCTATTTAGAGTTGGCGTCGACAAACATTTTATAAATGGGATATCTAGAGTAATGTCGTTCTATCATCGTCGATATCTTCAGCAAGGCATTAGAGGTCGACTTCATGTGATGAGTTGAGCGCGTTGACTCAGCTAATCCAGACAGCATTACCAAGTTGATCGAACGACATAGACATCGTTAACCTGGGCCTCAAAAGCCCAAAAAACTGGCCTGCTGTCAACCTGAGTTGGACATGCGAGATATTGTGACGTGCGATAGATAATAATGGGATCTTTTATCGTACATTTTGCGCATAATTTCGTTAATCAAAAATGTTAGAACTCGCCCATGGCTGATATACACCAATGCTGGCCTTTTCGATAAGTTTACTTAAGTCGGTAGTGCTGCTTCACGTCCAACGAAAGCATAGAATATATTATAGCGGTTCTGGTACCCTTTGCTGGCCCTTAAACACCACGCGGGGCTTAAGAAGGTCATTGGCCGTTCTTCTGCGTTTACGGCATTCAAAATAATTTATTCAATAACAACAGTATTATTCCAAACAGCGGCTGGTGATATACGACAAGTGAGCGTCTGATGTAAGTGCAACGGAATAGTTCGTCTAAGGCGTGCAACTTAGAATAACAAATGTTACGGTAACGATATTGAACAATATGTACAAATTCCTGACGCCACATGTAGATTTCGTAACAGGGAACTATGTCTTCTCATGTACCCAGCCACTGAGGTTCGACAATTATATTAAAGAGTAATGACAAGATAATGATCCATCAATTGAAGCAACAAGATAACAGGATCACTAAACCATGAGTCACCAAACAAGAAGGAAGGAACAATAGGTACGCGACCTCATAAGTTGGGGACAGCAACAAGAGTGGCGGAGGGACGTGAGGACATCGGCGTCGATGCTGGGTCATCAATCTCAATCTTTTTGTAGGTACTGTAGCGGATGTGGGGCACGATCACCTTATATCAAGCGCGGAAGCTTTAGATGTGTCATGTGGTCGTCGTGAAGTTCACTGGAGAAGCGTACAATGGGTTGTTGCCATTGAAGGTCGGGAAAACTACATACAAAAGGAGCGGGGGTGATTAAACATAGGATTGTGCGCTATACTGGCGGTGGTGAGTCCCACGTGATTACACCGAAGATTTTCATGATGTGTGTTCAGCGATAATTGGGTAACTGATTCAAAACATCATCAGTAGGAGATATGATGGAATCATACGAGATCGATCATCATCATCTTTTGAAGTGACCGTCACGATCCTCACCCATAACTCAATAAAGATAAAGCATTGAACTCTCGAAAAGGTTTTCATGGATTTCAGAATTCGAAAATGAACAGTAAAGACGGATGCACCACCATCACACACGACTTGGCTGCCCTTCTGAGGTTTATTCTTTCATCTCGGTTTCATCAGTCGTTGCACTACGAAAACAACACATGTGGTCTGCCGCCCTAAAAAACGTTGAACAACTTCCAACAAAGTGCAGTTTATTTGTACAAGAGCTCTCCATTAGCGGAGTCATGATATTACAATTATTTGTGCTTTGTAATACAGTAAAAGCAGTGTCTCAGGGGACAAGGTGATATGCGAGGAGCCGGTTCGATGGCATCCCTCAAAACTTTCTTGTAGAACCAATCAAGCAAGCGCAAGAAACTCGTCTTGATCAGCATTCTACGACAGTCATTAAAAACACGAAATCCTCAAGCAAAATCGAAGAAACACGTGGAATGTTCGAAGACCTGTGTAGAGGATGAATGTAACAAAACCAATATGCTACAAGAAGTGTCGGGATCCGCTCAGAAATCTTGATGACGGATTGGATATACTTTTAGGCTCCAAAGGTGATGCAGCTGGGATACTGGCTCTGGATCACGACAACAGCAGCAACTGATAGCAATCTCGGGTCGGTTTAGCAAGGGCATTTCGCAACGGCTCAAAAGCTACACTTTGCAATAGTGAGAAAAGAGATGGTCCACAGACGAAGTAGCAAAGCCGTAGAAGAAAAAAGGGTATCGGCAGAAATTTGGTGAGGAAGAGGAGGAGCGAAAACGGTAATCGCTTTAAAGCGTTAAAAGGAAGGTGCCGCCTACACGTGACGAACAAATTGAGGAAGCCTCTGAAGAGAGAAGTGGCTTCACTAATGAAATATTTATTTCAGTAAAAATGAATAAGCAGTACGATGAAAAAAAGATATTTTTGAAATGTTTCATAGGAAAGTCAAGTTGGCTACTCTACAATCGGGAACTGTGATCGCATTTGCATATATGTTCAGGATAGCAAATGGTGACAATCAGTTTGCACACATTTCTTTGGATTCAATGAGTTTAACGCCGATTTCTGCTGCCGGAGGATTACCATTGACGAATTATTGCTGATAGCATCGATAAGGTTCGAAGATAGCCGAGAGGAATCCAAATGAAATGCCTACGTGGCGTAGTGGGCAGCATGTGAACTCCCGGAAGAGGTAAAACCGAATTTGGAGCCTGCTGAATTCTGGGTATAGCTCGTATCTTAATTCTTGTGTGCGCATCCCACACCGTACTCTACTATGAAGAAGAAACTACAAATAGATGGTACCTAGAGCATTGTGAACTTCACTATTTCTACATGTTTGTTGTTTTTGGTCGGATGAGCTATTGACTCTCCGTTAGTGGCAGAAAAGTTAAATGTGAAAAAATGTTCATGAAAAGCATATGATTTGTATTTCACTACTACCTCGAAACTGATTATGTATTGGGCTTTTCTAATGTGTTCATCATGCCAATGTTTCCTCACAGATTAAGTGTTCACCTCTGCTCTTTGCGCCAATCAAAGTTCAGCATAAACAGAATTTCCTTGTTTGAAAGAAAATGTAAATGTACTTGGTGATAAAATCGGTACTGCTCTTGAATTTATCAGAGTCTCTATCTTGCTCTTCAATTCCTGAAAATATTCACATTATTTAGTATAACCACGGAAAAGTCGTTCCACTGTTCACTCTGTTCATTCAACTGTTCAATCTTCGCCTGATATAGCTACCTGTAGATTTGTGTCATTTTCAGGAAGATCGGTCTTACTAGGTCCAACATCCTTTTTTCATGATAAAGGTTGCATGTTCCGGATACATAGATAATAGCAAATGCACTGTATGCAATGTCCGCTCCGTTAGTCGATGATGTGAGGTTGAGAAGCATTGGAAAGATAAAAGAATACACCTAGAATTAAATTGCACTCATCATACGTTATATAGGAGATTAGCCTTTAGAAGATGATATAGAGCGACTACATTAGGCTTCTAAGTTTCTCTTAAAAGATTTGAGCTTATCTTTTGAATCAAAGGATATACGATAAAGCGTTCCGAATTTATCATTTACCGAAAAACGAGCTATGACTCTAACTTTTTCGAGTAAGTAAAGGTGATTATATCAATACTTGTCCTTCATAATCACCTACGTGGGGCCTGTAGAAGAGTATAGTCAGTATTGTATGATCTCTCATACATGTTCAGTACCAATTTAACGGCCCATAACAACTTAGTTGGGTCAAACTAAGAAATACGTCTGAATTGTGCCAGCAACACTGACCGTCTTGCTTCCGTTACACTCGCCCTATCTTGTATTTATCTAGCAATGCCTATGAATAGCATATATACATTGTGTACATAAAAGCTGACGAGCGCCCAAAATATTTTCAAAAATATCCAAGAGTCTTCAGCCAAACGGCGAAGCGAACAGAAATGTTTGTTTCATATCCAAGATCAGAGCGAAAATTAGCTTCGGAAGTGGCTGGCTAGCATTAGACATTCTTATATCAAGAGTACTCTTTGCAGCATGAAGAATATCTACTGAGAAGTAGTGTCTGCGACAGAGACGAATAGAAGCTCTATGTATTTTGGAAATTTTTGATTCTCACTCCATAAATTCTATTCGCTCAAGAAGCTAATAAGTGAAGAAGGAAGAGGTACGGAAACAAAATGCAAACTGAAAAATGCATACGCTTCTGTTCGGACGTTTTTAAATTCAATCTTCACATTTAACCAATTTTATAGCAAACACATTTCGTACCTGATCCTGTCATCAGCTCAATCTTATCATGGTATGCACCACTAAATAGATTGACAATTGTCCACATGCATTCCTAAAATGATTTCTAAAGAACTAATCGTCGATTATCAAAGTGTACTTTCCATGTTATTACGTTTTAGTCTCTAATAACTTGGGTGACTACTTGAAATTGAATTGAACGTCTTTAGGAAGGTTTTGTAGTAAAAAGCAAAATTATATTTCCCTGCTGTGATATGCTGCTCCCAATAGTGAATCAAATACCGTGAATGATTGTGATTCTATGAGGACAACTTTCGACGGCTTTCTTTCTACTAGATTAGAAAACATCGCTTGATTGTCCCGGATATGATCACAAAATCTCATGAGAGCAGTTCAATAGCTTAAAACTTTGTCATAGGAGCTCACGATGTCACTAGAGCACCAGTGTAAGAAGAAAACTGAGCAACTAACCTTCATCAGTTTTTTCTCTGACGATTCTATACTCTCAAGAATCATTGAGTGGTGAACATCGTGAAAATTATGGAATAGTAAATGAATGAGCATGTATTTCATCACCAAACAAAATAACCGTTCATTATTAGGCACATCACTTAATAGAATGCATAATGAGAGGAATGGTGAAGCAATAGATAAGATTCGTCATAAACGATGCATCTGAAGTATTGTAAGTCTTCAGAGGATAATGATCCAATCCTTTTCAGTCCTTAAAACAACACTTGACTCTGGTGAGGACGCCTACGCCTTAGGAATAAACCTCTACGAATGAAGAAGTTTTCTCGAAAGGAGACCAATATCAGCGTGATCCTTGTGGCTTGCAGTAATACTTGAACATATGCAAGCGGCTTCCCGTCGCATATCGTCACGGAATTTGTGCGACAAAGAGCGACGCTGGAATAAACTTTCCTAACGATAAGACAGAAGTGGTTTCATTTGAAAACGATAGTTGAAAGTTTTTTTTTATAGAAAAGCCAGGGGTATCTTTTTGGAATATTAGTGCCCCTATGATTGAACTTCAGTGAAGGCAATTGTTACTGATTAGGGATAAAAGGACGAAGCTCTCGGCGTTGATCAGTCCCTGAGGGGTGCTCCATGCATTCCTCATCAATTTTCAGTTCCGTCTGAGGTGACTGAATACATATCTGGCCTTTACAATGACTCGCAGTGGCGTCTGGATGCATCTAGTGGTATTTATCCCCGCACAGAAGTCTCTGACCAGTTTGATAGCAATTACCGACCTCGAATGGATGGATGGATGGGTGAGCTATGAGCGAGACATTGAACCATCGACCTTGTGTGGGACTCAAAGCACCTCCAAGCACTGCGCCACATGTGCTCTGCGTCATTGAACACGACATGAAACAATGCTACGACACATCTTTTTTGCACATTATGGCTCCCGGCTCAACTCATTGGAGATCGCAGGGATAAGCAGAATAATCTAAGTTCAACAAAGTTCTCAGAAGCTTCTTTTCGCTCGCTACGAATAGTGAGCTGCAGCTGTGAAAGGGATCTTGCGATTGATGACCGAGTAATCTTCCAACCAAAATGATGAATTTCGTCAAATCGGAGAATGTTCTAGCGCTGCAATTACTCAAAGTCTTTAGGAGAAACATTTACTTTGAAAATCGAACGTTCCATTCTACGCGAAAATCGTCTAGCGGTGAGGTAAACATAAAGTAGTGAGCGAGCATATGATTATTAATCAGCAAAACGGCAAGCAAATAACAATCCATAGCTACCTTTCTTCTTTGAATATGGAGAGCTACCAATATCTACTGCGTTTCCAAATACTGGAGGATGTAAGTTGGAGTGTGAGCCTGACTTTGTCATAGTTTCCACGGCCGTTTGGATATGTACCCTTATGACATTAGTTTACCCTGATATCTACCACGTAATTCCGATGTTGCAGATATTAATAGGACCAAAAAGTCGTATCAAAACCTACCAAGATTTCATAAAACCGTAGATGCAAGACGACCACGCCTGTTTGAATGTTCTCACTGGTGATGATGTCGACTAGTATACGAAGCGCACCATGATGAAGCCCAAAGGGAAACTGAAAAACATAAACATGCAAGTGGTCTTAATTGTATTGGGCAGCAACCTAATGACTCCACTGTTTTGTGGTATTCGTGGGCATGGCGGCTGATATCAACAGTGCGACGATCGTTCACCTTCATGACATATGAGGTATGTGCTACTGATATTTCATGCGAGATTGCACTGACATATTACTGCATAACCAAACGATCACACCACCATTGCCGAGTTCAGAAAATTATATACCAGATCCAGCAATCCCGGTTCATTGATTACGATGTCGATCTGAATGCACATCGAAGTATGATTTTGGCATAGGATGGATCGAAGCAAAAAAAGCAAAGAGCACTTCTTAGCAATTACTATGAACACTTTTTTGGTCGAGAAAGGGCTACTCACCGGTTTCCTGACTGCATATTGTCAGAAATCGAAGCTAGAGCCCAGAGACAATCATTAGCCACATCTTCGTCGATGGTGTACCACCTCCTTTCCAGCGCAGTCAAACATGTGGTCAGTAGTCTTATGATCTGTGAAAAAATCTTTGTCGCAATGCATAGAGCTGTTCTCCAAGAGTCCTTATTTTTTATGTTGTCGTGGGTTTACTACATCTAACGTGCTTGTGACTGTTGCACGTATCTTTTCTCAGTTACATCTTCTAGAGCAACGGGCCCAGCTGTCACATTACTTCACAATTACTTTCACTACTAGCATTAGCTTACTACTTCAGCTACAAGCTACCAGCCGCCATGCTCAAATAGACCACCGTCATTGACGACTGTCGCGAACAAAAGGACGAATTGAATATGTGGTGGAGTCCGCACAACCACTGAAGAGAGACCGCCCATGTATCCAAGTATACAAGTACGGACAAGCTATTCTTGAATATGATATGAGCGCTTTGTAATAAACCACCAACGCAAGCCACTTTTCTGTTTTTTCAATCAAGTGTCCACGTGTAACTTTTTAATCTGAGCTTTACTTCCCTTCCGTTGCTTGCCTGTACGCCCTTGTGCTCACACTTTTTGCTAGAAGAACCGCTTCTACTTTTCGTTGAGTGCAACAATTCATTGGACTGAGCTTTTGTCACCAGCCCGTACATTGGAGAGTTTAAGGGCACCACTGTGCGTGCGTATAATCTGTGTATTTCAACGTTCCAGCGTTCCAGTTGCTCGCCCAACACCGTACCTGTTCGCTCAACAACATCTAGTTAGATTGCTTACATTGTGTGGTTATAATTGCCATAATAATATATAATTCCAGCGCAAGTCTGTGCCTACGTTGGAATGTTCCGCGTGGCAATTTCGTGCAGAACCGCATTCTGCGCTATAGTCTGTCGCAAAACACTGCACTCTACTGCAAAAACCACTACAAAAGACTTAATTGTCATTTTCTACTCGTAGTCTCTTAGAAAAATAGTCAACTAGTGCAACTTCCTACCAGAATCGGTACAACTCCGTTCAGAGCACCTCCTCGCATGATATTCATTAGATACCACTCTATATTTTTCACACCATTTACAGTATGCACTCGTTGAGCCATTATCTCCGCGATCACCTGGAAGCGTGAACGTCATGCCATTGCACGGATACGATAAGTAAACAAACAACACGCTCAATTAATTCTCGGCGGGAAAAACTACTGAACGATTGTCAAAGCCTCGGTTAGAGCTCTTTACGTTTATTAATTCCACATAATCCACTGAGAAGTGGAATCGCGTTGTCTTACTTCAAGGAGGCCAGCTTCACGGCGTTTTCTCTTACATTCACCACAGTCGGCTGCTATATTGCCCAACGCCCAGATGCACTGAATACTGAACTCACCCGTACTCACCAGTGCTATGGCCTCATCCTCCTCCATGGCCAGATTCCTCATCAAGGAGCCACATAAGCTGAGGATTTCAGCATTTTTATACAGTCAGTCAATTGAGATTATATAAATCCTGAAGCAGAGCTCAGCAATTAATCTGTGAATGATATTTTCAATCAACCACTTAAGTGGTAGTAAAATTTTGTATATATACCCAGTAATGTAGAGTGATGTGCAAAACCTCTGCGTCTGCCGGGACTAGAACCCGCACCTCACTCTGTTCGATAGTGCGTGCTTAAATCCCTTACATTACTGACACTCATTTGCACACCCAATCACCACATAGGCCTCTTTCTACGCTAAGGCGGTTAAAAAAATTAGTTCCATTTGATCTTAATACCCAATACCTGCCAGTATGACTGGGTTCAAATGTCGATACGACTACCTGATCCAGGCAGTTGACAGCTGCCGGCCGACAGATAGATGCGCTGTAGCGTAGAAAGAGTGGCGCGCCAATTGGGCGTCAGTAGTGTAACGGGCTAGAGCACGTGCTCCAGGATAAAGTGAGGTGCGGGATTTAGTCCCGCCTAACCCGAAAATTTTGCACATTACTTAACATTACTGGGCATACTATAACATCATACCACAGCTGGAAGCTGTTAAATAAAGACAATTTTGTTTGATGGTTCAACAATAAGATGGTGACACACTACTTCAGCGTCTGTAATGATAGAGGTGGCGATAACTGAGTGAAAACAAAGTGTACTTTTCTCTCAATCATTAAAAAGGCACAAATTTACAGCCACTTTTCTATATGGTATGACATTGTCGTTCGACGCGGAGAGTTAGAGAATCATTTGTTGAGCGACGTAGTTCAAAACATGAATCCACTGATGGTCCGCTCTTAATATTACTTTTCGTTTATTTTCACCTGACTTTACAGAACAGGATCCCGTACCTCTAGCGTTCACATCTTTATTTTTCGCCTTGTTCTTGAATGATGTGAAAACCGGATGGGTGCCTCTCTTTGGAATCCTGAGGATAGCCTGACTGTAGGGTCTCGTTGCTGACTGCCGGAGAGTATTAGGGATCTACGCCGCCCGCTAGGCGACGAGCATCGCAGCCACTCGGCCACAAGTCCGTTATTAAACAATATGATTGTAGTGATGCACTTTCCTGTCGCTGAAGAGCTTTCATTTTATTATTTTTATTTATTTGTGAGGCTGAATTATTACAACTCCTGTGTGGATTTCAGTATTTCCACCATTCGACACGTTTAATTCAACGTCCACAAAGATCCTTGAATGTTCAAAAAGGGCGACCTTCACGACATAGGCAATTATCGTCCAATCTGCTTGCTGTCCGTTGTCTATAAACTCTTTACTCGAGTCATCCTGAACAGGATTGACAGAACACTGGACGAAGGACAGCCATGCGAACAAGCAGGGTTCAGAAAAGGATTAGTACCATGGACCACATCCACACGATCATAAGACTCATTGAAGTTGCGCGAGAGTACAAACAACCACTCTGTCTCACTTTTATCGATCTGAAGAAAGCCTTTGATTCAGTGGAAACAGAAGCGGTTATAGAGGCTCTGGATAAGCAGGGCGTCCCTACTCGGTACATAATGATCCTTCGTGAGCTTTATAAAGATTTCACGACCAAAATACTCTGCATTCTACAACAATATCACCATTGACGTAAGAAGAGGGGTTCGACAAGGCGATACAATTTCGCCAAAACTATTCACTGCCACCCTACAAAACGTCATGCGAACATTAGAATGGGACGAAATGGGAGTGAATATTGACGGTCGACAATTAAACCATCTTCGCTTTGCTGACGATATCGCTCTCATAACACCAAACATCAGCTCAACGGAACGAATGTTGACCAATTTCGATAACGCCTGTGGAAAGATTGGTCTTCAACTGAATCTAACGTAAACAATGTTCATGAGGAAC
>JAHQIW010000803.1:0-146975 GCA_019055375.1 Parelaphostrongylus tenuis | reverse complement strand
CGCGCGCGCGCGCGCGCGCGCCGCGCCGCGCGCCGCGCGCCGCGCCGCGCGCGCGCGCGCGCCGCGCCGCCGCGCCGCGCGCGCGCCGCGCGCCGCCGCGCGCCGCGCCGCGCGCCGCGCGCGCGCGCCGCGCGCCGCGCGCGCGCGCGCGCCCGCGCGCGCCGCCGCGCGCGCGCGCGCGCGCCGCGCGCGCGCCGCGCCGCGCGCGCGCGCGCGCGCGCGCCGCGCGCGCGCCCGCCGCGCGCGCGCGCGCCGCGCGCCGCGCGCGCCGCCGCGCCGCGCGCCGCGCGCCGCGCGCGCCGCGCGCGCGCGCGCGCGCCGCGCGCCGCGCGCGCCGCGCGCGCCGCCGCGCGCGCGCCGCGCCGCGCGCCGCGCGCGCGCGCGCGCCGCGCGCGCCGCGCGCCGCGCGCGCGCGCCGCCGCGCGCGCGCGCCGCGCGCCGCCGCGCGCGCGCGCGCCGCGCGCGCGCGCGCCCGCGCGCGCGCCGCGCGCCGCGCCGCGCGCCGCGCCGCGCGACGCGCGCGCGCCGCGCGCGCGCCGCGCGCCGCCGCGCCGCGCGCGCGCGCGCCGCGCGCGCCGCGCGCGCGCGCCCGCGCGCCGCGCGCCGCGCGCCGCGCGCGCCGCGCCGCGCGCCGCGCGCCGCGCGCGCGCGCCGCGCGCGCGCGCGCGCGCGCGCGCGCGCGCGACGCGCGCGCGCGCCGCGCGCGCGCGCGCGCCGCGCGCGCCGCGCGCCGCGCCCCGCGCGCGCGCCGCGCGCGCGCGCGCCGCGCGCGCCGCCCCGCGCGCGCGCGCGCCGCGCGCCCGCGCCGCCCGCGCGCCGCGCGCGCCGCGCCGCCGCGCGCGCGCGCGCCGCGCGCGCGCCGCGCGCGCGCGCGCCGCGCCGCCGCGCGCGCGCGCGCCGCGCGCGCGCGCGCGCGCGCGCGCGCCGCCGCGCGCGCGCGCGCGCCGCGCGCGCGCGCCGCGCCGCGCCGCGCGCGCGCCGCGCGCGCGCGCCCGCGCCGCGCGCGCCGCGCGCGCGCGCCGCGCGCGCGCCGCGCGCGCGCGCCGCGCCGCGCGCGCGCCGCGCGCCGCGCGCGCGCGCGCGCCGCGCCGCGCGCGCGCGCGCCGCGCGCGCGCGCGCGCCGCGCGCGCGCGCGCGCGCCGCGCCGCGCGCGCCGCGCGCGCGCCGCGCGCCGCGCCGCGCGCCGCGCCGCGCGCGCGCGCGCGCGCGCCGCGCGCCCGCGCGCGCCGCGCGCGCGCGCGCGCCGCGCGCGCGCGCCGCGCGCCGCGCGCCGCGCCGCGCGCGCGCGCGCCGCGCGCGCGCGCCGCGCCGCGCCGCGCGCGCGCGCGCGCGCGCGCGCGCGCGCCGCCGCGCGCCGCCCGCGCCGCGCGCGCGCGCGCGCCCGCGCGCGCGCCGCGCCGCCCGCGCGCGCGCGCGCGCGCGCGCCGCGCGCGCGCCGCGCGCGCGCGCGCCGCGCGCCGCGCGCGCGCGCGCCGCGCGCGCGCCGCGCCGCGCGCGCCGCGCGCCGCGCGCGCGCGCCGCGCGCCGCGCCGCGCGCGCGCGCGCGCGCGCGCGCGCGCGCGCGCCGCGACGCGCGCGCGCGCGCCGCGCCGCGCGCGCGCGCCCGCGCGCGCGCGCGCCGCGCGCGCGCGCGCGCCGCGCCGCGCGCGCGCCGCGCGCCGCGCGCGCGCGCCGCGCGCGCGCGCGCGCGCGCGCGCGCGCGCGCGCGCGCGCGCCGCCGCGCGCGCCGCGCGCGCGCCGCGCCGCGCGCCGCGCCGCGCGCGCCGCGCGCGCCGCCGCGCGCGCGCGCGCCGCGCGCGCGCCGCGCGCCGCGCGCCGCGCGCGCGCGCGCCCGCCGCGCGCGCGCGCGCCGCGCCGCCGCGCGCGCGCCGCGCGCGCGCGCGCGCCGCGCGCGCGCGCCGCGCGCCGCGCGCGCGCCGCGCGCGCCGCGCCGCGCGCGCGCCGCGCGCGCGCGCGCGCGCGCGCGCGCCGCCGCGCGCGCCCGCGCGCGCGCCGCCGCGCGCGCGCGCGCCCGCGCCGCCGCGCGCGCCGCGCGCGCGCGCGCCGCGCCGCGCGCGCGCCGCGCGCCGCGCCGCGCGCGCCGCCGCGCGCGCGCGCGCGCGCGCGCGCCGCCGCCGCGCGCGCGCGCCGCGCCGCGCGCCGCGCGCGCGCCGCGCGCGCGCGCGCCGCGCGCGCGCGCGCGCGCGCGCGCGCGCGCCGCGCGCCGCGCGCCGCGCGCGCCGCGCCGCGCGCGCCGCGCGCGCGCGCGCGCGCCGCGCGCGCGCCGCGCCGCCGCGCGCGCGCGCGCGCGCCGCGCGCCGCGCGCGCGCGCCGCGCGCGCGCGCGCCGCGCCGCGCGCGCGCGCGCGCCGCGCGCCGCCGCGCGCGCGCGCCGCGCGCCGCGCCGCCGCGCGCCCGCGCGCGCGCGCGCGCGCCGCGCGCCGCGCGCGCGCGCCGCGCGCGCGCGCCGCGCGCGCGCGCGCGCGCCGCGCGCGCGCCGCGCGCGCGCCGCGCGCGCGCCGCGCGCCGCGCGCGCCGCCGCGCCGCGCGCCGCGCGCGCGCGCCGCGCGCCGCGCGCGCCGCGCGCGCGCCGCGCGCGCGCGCCGCGCGCGCGCGCGCGCCGCGCGCGCGCCGCGCGCGCGCGCGCGCGCGCGCCGCGCGCGCGCCGCGCGCCGCCGCCGCCGCGCGCGCGCGCGCCGCGCCGCGCGCGCGCGCGCGCGCGCGCCGCGCGCGCGCGCCGCGCGCGCGCGCGCGCGCGCCCGCGCCGCGCGCGCCCGCGCGCGCGCGCGCGCCGCGCCGCGCGCCGCGCGCGCGCGCCGCGCGCGCGCGCGCCGCGCGCGCGCCGCGCGCGCGCGCGCGCGCGCGCCGCGCGCGCGCGCGCCGCGCGCCGCGCGCCGCGCGCGCGCGCGCCGCGCCGCGCGCCGCGCGCGCGCCGCGCGCGCGCGCGCGCGCGCCGCGCGCGCCGCGCCGCGCGCGCGCCGCGCGCGCGCGCGCCGCGCGCGCCGCGCCGCGCGCGCCGCGCGCGCGCCGCGCGCGCCGCGCGCCGCGCGCGCGCGCGCGCGCCGCGCGCGCGCCGCGCGCGCGCGCCCGCGCGCGCCGCGCGCGCGCGCGCGCGCGCCGCGCGCGCGCCGCGCCGCGCGCGCGCCGCGCGCCGCGCGCGCGCGCGCGCGCCGCGCGCGCGCGCGCCGCCCGCGCGCGCGCGCGCGCCGCGCGCCGCGCGCGCGCCGCGCGCGCGCGCGCCGCGCGCGCGCGCGCCGCCGCGCGCGCGCGCCGCGCGCGCCGGCGCGCGCGCGCCGCGCCGCGCGCGCGCCGCGCCGCGCGCGCGCCGCGCGCGCCGCCGCCGCGCGCGCCGCGCGCGCGCCCGCGCGCGCGCGCGCGCGCGCGCCGCGCGCGCCGCGCGCGCGCGCCGCGCGCGCGCCGCGCGCGCCGCGCGCGCCGCGCGCCGCGCGCGCCGCGCGCGCCGCGCGCGCCGCGCGCGCGCGCGCGCGCGCGCGCCGCGCCGCGCGCGCGCCGCGCGCGCGCGCCGCGCGCCGCGCGCCGCGCGCCGCGCGCGCCGCGCGCCGCGCGCGCGCGCGCGCGCCGCGCGCGCGCGCCGCGCCGCGCGCGCCGCGCGCGCGCGCCGCGCGCGCCCGCGCGCCGCCGCGCGCCGCGCGCGCGCGCGCGCGCGCGCGCGCGCCGCGCGCCGCGCCGCGCGCCGCGCCGCGCGCGCGCGCGCGCGCGCGCGCCGCGCGCGCGCGCGCGCGCGCCGCGCGCCGCGCGCGCGCCGCGCGCGCGCCCGCGCGCGCGCCGCGCGCGCGCCGCGCGCGCGCGCCGCGCCGCGCGCCGCGCGCGCCGCGCGCGCCGCGCCGCGCGCGCGCCGCGCGCGCCGCGCGCGCCGCGCCGCCGCCGCGCGCCGCGCGCGCGCGCCGCGCGCGCGCGCGCCGCGCGCGCCGCGCGCGCGCCGCGCCGCGCGCGCGCCGCGCGCCGCGCCGCGCGCGCGCGCGCGCGCGCCGCGCCGCCGCGCGCGCGCGCCGCGCGCGCGCGCGCGCCGCGCCGCGCGCGCCGCGCCGCGCGCGCCGCGCGCGCGCGCGCGCGCCGCGCGCGCGCCGCGCCGCGCGCCGCGCGCGCGCCGCGCGCGCGCGCGCGCGCCGCCGCGCGCGCGCGCCGCGCGCCGCGCCGCGCGCGCGCGCGCCGCGCGCCGCGCCGCGCGCGCCGCGCGCCGCCGCGCCGCGCGCGCGCGCGCGCCGCGCGCCGCGACGCGCGCGCGCGCCGCGCGCGCGCGCGCGCCGCGCGCGCGCGCGCGCCGCGCGCCGCGCGCGCGCCGCGCGCCGCGCGCCGCGCCGCGCGCGCGCCGCGCGCGCGCGCCGCGCGCGCGCGCCGCCGCGCGCCGCGCGCGCGCGCGCGCCGCGCGCGCGCGCGCGCCGCGCGCGCGCGCGCCGCGCGCGCGCGCGCGCGCCGCGCGCCGCGCCGCGCGCGCGCGCGCCGCGCGCCGCGCGCGCGCGCGCCGCCGCGCGCGCCGCGCGCGCGCGCGCGCGCGCGCCGCGCGCCGCGCGCGCGCGCCGCCGCGCCGCGCGCGCGCGCGCGCCGCGCGCGCGCGCGCGCCGCGCCGCGCGCGCGCGCGCCGCGCGCGCGCGCCGCGCGCGCGCGCCGCCGCGCCGCGCGCGCCGCGCGCGCGCGCGCGCGCGCGCGCGCGCGCCGCGCGCGCGCCGCGCGCGCGCGCGCCGCGCGCGCGCGCCGCGCGCGCGCCGCGCGCCGCGCCGCGCGCGCGCGCGCCGCGCCGCGCGCGCCGCGCGCGCGCGCGCGCCGCGCGCGCGCGCGCGCCGCGCCGCGCGCGCCGCGCGCGCGCCGCGCGCCGCGCGCGCGCGCCGCCGCCGCGCGCGCGCGCGCGCGCGCGCGCCGCCGCGCGCGCGCCGCGCGCGCCGCGCGCGCGCCGCGCGCCGCGCGCGCGCGCGCCGCGCGCGCCGCGCGCGCGCGCCGCGCGCGCCGCGCGCGCGCGCCGCGCGCCCGCGCGCGCGCGCGCGCGCCGCGCCGCGCGCCGCGCGCGCGCCGCGCCGCGCGCGCGCCGCGCGCGCGCGCGCGCGCGCCGCGCGCGCGCGCGCGCCGCGCCGCGCGCGCGCGCCGCGCGCGCCGCGCGCGCGCGCGCGCGCGCGCGCGCCGCGCGCGCGCCGCGCCGCGCGCGCGCGCCGCGCGCGCGCGCGCGCCGCCGCGCGCGCCGCGCGCGCGCCGCGCGCGCGCGCGCCGCGCGCGACCGCGCCGCGCGCCGCGCGCGCGCCGCGCGCCGCGCGCCGCGCGCGCGCGCGCGCCGCGCCGCGCGCCGCGCGCGCGCCGCGCGCGCGCGCCGCGCGCGCGCGCGCGCGCCGCGCCGCGCGCGCGCGCGCGCGCCGCCGCGCCGCGCCGCGCGCGCGCGCGCGCGCCGCGCGCGCGCGCGCCGCGCGCGCGCGCCGCGCGCCGCCGCGCGCGCGCGCCGCGCGCGCGCGCCGCGCGCGCGCGCCGCGCGCGCGCGCGCGCGCGCGCGCGCGCGCGCGCGCCGCGCGCCGCGCGCGCGCGCGCGCGCGCGCGCCGCGCGCGCGCGCCGCGCGCGCGCGCGCGCCGCCGCGCGCGCCGCCGCGCGCGCGCGCCGCGCGCCGCGCGCGCGCGCCGCGCGCCGCGCGCCGCCGCGCGCCGCGCGCGCGCGCGCGCCGCGCGCCGCGCGCGCGCCGCCGCGCCGCGCGCGCGCGCGCGCGCGCGCCGCGCGCGCGCCGCGCGCCGCGCGCGCGCCGCGCGCGCGCGCGCCGCGCGCGCGCGCGCGCCCGCGCGCGCGCCGCGCGCGCGCGCGCGCGCCGCGCGCCGCGCGCGCGCGCGCCGCGCCGCGCGCGCGCCGCGCGCGCGCGCGCGCCGCGCGCCGCGCGCGCGCCGCGCGCGCGCGCGCGCGCGCGCGCGCCGCGCGCGCGCGCCGCGCGCCGCGCGCGCGCGCGCCGCGCGCGCGCGCCCGCGCGCGCGCGCGCGCGCGCCGCGCGCGCCGCGCGCGCGCGCGCCGCGCGCGCGCGCGCCGCGCGCCGCGCGCGCCGCGCGCGCGCGCCGCGCGCGCGCCGCGCGCGCGCGCGCCGCCGCGCCGCGCGCGCGCGCCGCGCGCGCGCCGCGCGCGCGCCGCGCCGCGCGCGCGCGCGCGCGCGCCGCGCCGCGCGCGCGCGCGCGCGCCGCGCGCCGCGCGCGCGCGCGCCGCGCGCGCCGCGCGCCGCGCGCGCGCGCGCGCGCGCGCCGCGCGCCGCGCGCGCGCGCGCGCGCCGCGCGCGCCGCGCGCGCGCGCGCGCCGCGCGCGCGCGCGCGCCGCGCGCGCGCGCGCGCCGCGCCGCGCGCGCGCGCGCGCGCCGCGCGCGCGCGCGCCGCGCGCGCGCCGCGCCGCGCGCGCGCGCGCGCGCGCGCGCGCCGCGCGCGCGCCGCGCGCGCGCGCGCGCGCGCCGCGCCGCGCGCGCGCCGCGCGCGCCGCGCGCGCGCGCCGCCGCGCGCCGCGCGCGCGCGCGCGCCGCGCGCGCGCGCGCCGCGCGCCGCGCGCGCGCGCCGCGCGCGCCGCGCGCGCGCGCGCGCCGCGCGCGCGCGCCGCGCGCGCGCGCCGCGCGCCGCGCGCCGCGCGCCGCGCGCGCGCGCGCGCGCCGCGCCGCCGCGCGCGCGCGCGCGCGCCGCGCCGCGCGCGCGCGCGCCGCGCGCCCGCGCGCGCGCGCGCGCCGCGCCGCGCGCGCGCGCGCGCCGCGCGCGCCGCGCCGCGCGCGCGCCGCGCGCGCGCGCCGCGCGCGCGCGCGCCGCGCGCGCGCCGCGCGCGCGCGCCGCGCGCGCGCGCCGCGCGCGCCGCCGCGCCGCGCGCGCGCGCGCGCGCGCGCGCGCCGCGCGCGCGCGCGCGCGCCGCGCGCGCGCCGCGCGCGCCGCGCCGCCGCGCGCGCCGCGCGCGCGCCGCGCGCGCGCGCCGCGCGCGCGCCGCGCGCGCGCGCCGCGCCGCCGCGCGCGCGCGCCGCGCGCGCGCGCGCCGCGCCGCGCGCCGCGCGCGCGCGCCGCGCGCGCGCCGCCGCGCGCGCGCCGCGCGCCGCGCGCGCGCGCGCGCCGCCGCGCGCGCGCCGCGCGCCGCGCCGCGCGCGCGCGCGCGCGCCGCGCGCGCGCGCGCCGCGCCGCCGCGCGCCGCGCGCCGCGCGCGCGCGCGCCGCGCGCCGCGCGCGCGCGCCGCGCGCGCGCGCGCGCGCGCCGCGCGCCGCGCGCGCGCGCCGCGCGCGCCGCGCGCGCGCGCCGCGCGCCGCGCGCCGCGCCGCGCGCGCGCCGCGCGCGCGCCGCGCGCGCCGCGCCGCGCGCGCGCGCCGCGCGCGCCGCGCGCGCGCGCGCGCGCCGCCGCGCGCGCGCGCGCCGCGCGCGCGCCGCGCGCGCCGCGCGCGCGCGCGCGCCGCCGCGCGCGCCGCGCCGCGCGCGCGCCGCGCGCGCGCCGCGCGCGCGCGCGCGCGCGCCGCGCGCCGCGCGCGCCGCGCGCCGCGCGCGCGCGCCGCGCGCGCGCGCGCGCGCGCCGCGCGCGCCGCCGCGCGCGCGCGCGCGCGCCGCGCGCGCGCGCGCGCGCCGCGCGCCGCGCGCGCGCGCGCGCGCGCGCCGCCCGCGCGCGCGCGCGCCGCGCGCGCGCGCGCCGCGCGCGCGCGCGCGCGCCGCGCGCGCGCGCGCGCCGCGCGCGCGCGCGCGCGCCGCGCCGCGCGCGCCGCGCGCCGCGCGCGCGCGCGCCGCGCGCGCGCGCCGCGCGCGCCGCGCGCGCGCGCGCGCCGCGCGCCGCGCCGCGCGCGCGCGCGCGCCGCGCGCGCGCGCGCCGCGCGCGCGCGCGCGCCGCGCGCGCGCGCGCGCGCGCGCGCGCCGCGCGCGCGCCGCGCGCGCGCGCGCCGCGCGCCGCGCGCGCGCCGCGCGCGCCGCGCGCGCGCGCGCGCCGCGCGCGCGCCGCGCGCGCGCGCCGCGCGCGCCGCGCGCGCGCGCGCCGCGCGCCGCGCGCGCGCGCGCGCGCCGCGCGCCGCGCCGCGCGCGCGCGCCGCGCGCGCGCGCGCGCGCCGCGCGCGCCGCGCGCGCGCGCGCGCCGCGCGCGCGCGCGCCGCGCGCGCGCGCGCGCGCCGCGCGCGCGCGCGCCGCGCGCGCGCGCGCGCCGCGCCGCGCGCGCGCCGCGCGCGCGCGCCGCGCGCCGCGCGCGCGCGCGCGCCGCGCGCGCGCGCGCCGCGCGCGCGCCGCCGCGCGCGCGCCGCGCCGCGCGCGCGCGCGCGCCGCGCGCGCGCGCCGCGCGCGCGCGCGCCGCGCGCCGCGCGCGCGCGCGCGCGCGCCGCCGCGCCGCGCGCGCGCGCGCCGCGCGCGCCGCGCGCGCGCGCCGCCGCGCGCGCGCGCGCGCGCGCGCGCCGCGCGCCGCGCGCGCGCGCGCGCGCCGCGCGCGCGCGCGCGCGCGCCGCGCGCGCGCGCGCGCCGCGCGCGCGCGCCGCGCGCGCGCGCCGCGCGCGCGCGCGCCGCGCCGCGCGCGCGCGCGCGCGCGCGCCGCGCGCCCGCGCGCGCGCGCGCGCGCGCCGCGCGCGCGCGCGCGCCGCGCGCGCCCGCGCGCCGCGCCGCGCGCCGCGCGCGCGCCGCGCGCGCGCGCCGCGCGCGCGCGCCGCCGCGCCGCGCGCGCGCGCGCGCCCGCGCGCGCGCCGCCGCGCCGCGCGCGCGCGCGCGCGCGCGCGCCGCGCCGCGCGCGCGCGCGCGCCGCGCGCGCGCGCCGCGCGCCGCGCGCGCGCGCGCCGCGCCGCGCGCCGCGCCGCGCGCGCGCGCGCGCGCCGCCGCGCGCCGCGCGCGCCGCCGCGCGCGCGCGCGCGCGCCGCGCCGCGCGCGCGCCGCGCGCGCGCGCCGCGCGCCGCGCGCGCCGCGCGCGCCGCGCGCGCGCCGCGCCGCGCGCGCCGCGCGCGCGCGCGCCGCGCGCCGCGCGCGCGCGCGCGCGCGCCGCGCGCGCGCGCGCGCCGCGCGCGCGCGCCGCGCGCGCGCGCGCCGCGCGCGCGCGCCGCGCGCGCCGCGCGCGCGCGCCGCGCGCGCGCCGCCGCGCCGCGCGCGCGCGCCGCGCGCCGCGCGCGCGCCGCGCGCGCGCGCGCGCGCGCCGCGCCGCGCGCGCCGCGCGCGCGCGCGCGCGCGCCGCGCGCGCGCGCGCGCGCGCCGCGCGCGCGCGCCCGCGCGCGCGCCGCGCGCGCGCGCCGCGCCGCGCGCGCGCGCGCGCGCCGCGCGCCGCGCGCGCGCGCCGCGCGCCGCGCGCCGCCGCGCGCCGCGCGCGCGCGCGCCCGCGCGCGCGCGCGCGCGCGCGCCGCCGCGCGCGCCGCGCGCCCGCGCCGCGCGCGCCGCGCGCGCCGCCGCGCCGCGCGCGCGCGCCGCGCGCCGCCGCGCCGCGCGCGCGCCGCGCGCGCCGCCGCGCGCGCGCGCGCCGCGCGCGCGCGCGCGCCGCGCGCGCGCGCCCGCGCGCGCGCGCCGCCGCGCGCGCGCGCCGCGCGCGCGCGCGCGCCGCGCCGCGCGCGCGCCGCCCGCGCGCGCGCGCCGCCGCGCGCGCGCCGCGCGCGCCGCGCGCGCGCGCGCGCGCGCCGCGCGCGCGCGCCGCGCGCGCGCGCCGCGCGCGCGCGCGCCGCGCGCCGCGCGCGCGCGCCGCGCGCGCGCGCGCCGCGCCGCCGCGCGCCGCGCGCCGCGCGCGCCGCGCGCCGCGCGCGCGCGCGCGCGCGCGCCGCGCGCGCCGCGCGCCCGCGCGCGCGCGCGCGCCGCCGCGCGCGCGCGCCGCCCGCGCGCGCGCGCGCGCCGCGCGCGCGCGCGCGCCGCGCGCGCGCGCGCGCCGCGCGCGCGCCGCGCCGCGCGCCGCGCGCGCGCGCGCGCGCGCCGCCGCGCGCGCCGCGCGCGCGCGCGCGCGCCGCGCGCCGCGCGCGCGCGCCGCGCGCGCCGCGCGCGCGCCGCGCCGCGCGCCGCGCGCGCGCCGCGCGCGCGCGCGCCGCGCGCGCGCGCGCGCCGCGCGCGCCGCGCGCGCGCCGCGCGCGCGCGCGCGCCGCGCGCGCGCGCCGCGCGCGCGCGCGCGCGCGCCGCGCGCCGCCGCGCGCGCGCGCGCCGCGCGCGCGCGCGCGCGCGCCGCGCGCGCCGCGCCGCGCGCGCGCGCGCCGCGCGCGCGCCGCGCGCGCCCGCGCGCGCGCGCGCGCGCCGCGCGCGCGCGCGCGCGCGCGCGCGCCGCCGCCGCGCGCGCGCGCGCGCGCCGCGCGCCGCGCGCGCCGCGCCGCGCGCGCGCCGCGCGCGCGCGCGCCGCGCGCGCGCGCGCGCGCGCCGCCGCCGCGCGCGCGCGCCGCGCGCGCGCGCGCCGCGCGCGCCGCGCGCGCCGCGCGCGCGCGCGCGCGCGCGCGCGCGCGCCGCGCCGCGCGCGCCGCGCGCGCGCGCGCCGCGCGCGCGCCGCGCGCCGCGCGCGCGCGCCGCGCGCGCGCGCGCGCCGCGCCGCGCGCCGCGCGCGCGCGCGCGCGCGCCGCGCGCGCGCGCCGCGCGCGCGCGCCGCGCGCGCCGCGCGCGCGCGCGCGCCCGCGCGCGCGCGCGCGCCCGCGCGCGCGCGCGCGCGCCGCGCGCGCCGCGCGCGCGCGCGCGCGCGCGCCGCGCGCCGCGCCGCGCGCGCGCGCGCCGCGCGCGCCGCGCCGCGCGCGCGCCGCGCGCGCGCCGCGCGCGCGCCGCGCGCGCGCCGCGCGCGCCGCGCGCCGCGCGCGCGCGCGCCGCGCCGCGCGCGCGCGCCGCGCGCCGCCGCGCGCGCGCGCGCGCGCGCGCCGCGCCGCGCGCGCGCCGCGCGCGCGCGCCGCGCGCCGCGCGCCGCGCGCGCGCGCGCGCCGCGCGCCGCGCCGCGCGCGCGCGCGCCGCGCGCGCGCCGCGCGCCGCGCGCGCGCGCGCGCGCGCCGCGCGCGCCGACGCGCGCGCGCCGCGCGCGCCGCGCGCGCGCGCGCCGCGCGCCGCGCGCGCCGCGCGCGCGCGCCGCGCGCGCGCGCCGCGCGCGCGCGCGCGCGCCGCGCGCGCCGCGCGCCGCGCGCGCGCGCGCCGCGCGCGCGCGCGCGCGCGCGCCGCGCGCGCGCGCCGCGCGCGCCGCGCGCGCGCGCGCGCGCCGCGCGCCGCGCGCGCCGCGCGCGCGCGCGCCGCGCGCGCGCGCGCCGCCGCGCGCCGCGCGCCGCGCGCGCGCCGCGCGCCGCGCGCGCGCGCGCGCCGCGCGCGCGCGCCGCGCGCCGCGCGCGCCGCGCGCGCGCGCCGCGCGCGCGCGCGCCGCGCGCGCCGCGCGCGCGCGCGCGCCGCGCGCGCGCGCGCCCGCGCGCCGCGCGCCGCGCGCGCGCGCCGCGCGCGCGCGCGCGCCGCGCGCGCGCGCCGCGCGCGCGCGCGCGCGCGCCGCGCGCGCGCCGCGCGCGCGCGCCGCGCGCGCGCGCCGCGCGCGCGCGCGCGCGCGCCGCGCGCCGCGCGCCGCGCCGCGCGCCGCGCGCGCGCGCCGCGCGCGCGCCGCCGCCGCGCGCCGCGCGCGCGCGCGCCGCGCGCGCGCGCGCGCGCGCGCGCCGCGCCGCGCGCGCCGCCGCGCGCCGCGCGCCGCGCGCGCGCGCCGCGCGCGCGCGCGCCGCCGCCGCGCGCGCGCGCCGCGCGCGCGCGCGCCGCGCGCGCGCGCGCGCCGCGCGCGCGCGCGCGCGCGCGCGCGCGCGCCGCGCGCCGCGCGCGCGCCGCGCGCGCGCGCGCGCGCCCGCGCGCCGCGCGCCGCGCGCGCGCGCCGCGCGCGCGCGCGCCGCGCGCCGCGCGCGCGCGCGCGCGCGCGCGCGCCGCGCCGCGCGCGCGCCGCGCGCGCGCGCCGCGCGCGCGCCGCGCGCGCGCGCCGCGCGCCGCGCGCGCGCGCGCGCCGCCGCGCGCGCCGCGCGCGCGCGCGCCGCGCGCGCGCCGCGCGCGCGCGCGCCGCGCGCGCGCGCCGCGCGCCGCGCGCGCCGCGCGCCGCCGCGCGCGCGCGCGCGCGCGCGCGCCGCGCGCGCGCGCCGCGCCGCGCCGCGCGCGCGCGCGCGCCGCGCGCGCGCGCGCGCGCGCGCGCGCGCGCGCCGCGCCGCGCGCGCGCGCGCGCGCCGCGCGCGCGCGCGCGCCCGCGCCGCGCGCGCGCGCCGCGCGCGCGCGCCGCGCGCCGCGCGCGCGCGCGCGCGCGCGCGCCGCGCGCGCGCGCCGCGCGCGCGCGCGCCGCGCGCGCGCGCGCGCGCCGCCGCCGCGCGCGCGCCGCGCGCGCGCGCGCCGCGCGCGCCGCGCGCCGCGCGCCGCGCGCCGCGCCGCGCCGCGCGCCGCGCGCGCGCCGCGCGCGCCGCGCGCGCGCCGCGCGCGCGCGCGCCGCGCCGCGCGCCGCGCGCGCGCGCGCGCCGCGCGCGCGCGCGCGCCGCGCGCGCGCGCCCGCGCGCGCGCGCCGCGCGCCGCGCGCGCGCGCGCGCGCGCGCGCGCCGCGCGCGCGCGCGCCGCGCGCCGCGCGCGCGCGCGCGCGCCGCGCGCGCCGCGCGCGCCGCGCGCGCCCGCGCGCGCGCGCCGCGCGCGCCGCGCGCGCGCGCCGCGCGCGCGCGCGCGCCGCCGCGCGCGCCGCCCGCGCGCGCCGCGCGCGCGCCGCGCGCGCCGCGCGCGCCGCCGCGCCGCGCGCGCGCCGCGCGCGCCGCGCGCGCGCGCGCGCCGCGCGCGCGCGCCGCGCGCGCGCGCGCGCCGCCGCGCGCGCGCGCCGCGCGCGCGCGCCGCGCGCGCCGCCGCGCGCGCGCGCGCGCGCGCCGCGCGCCGCGCGCGCGCCGCGCCGCGCGCGCCGCCGCGCGCGCGCCGCGCGCGCCGCGCGCGCGCGCGCGCCGCGCGCGCGCGCGCGCGCCGCGCGCGCGCGCGCGCGCGCGCCGCGCGCGCGCCGCGCGCGCGCGCGCGCGCGCGCGCCGCGCGCGCGCGCGCCGCCGCGCGCGCGCGCGCGCCGCGCGCGCGCCGCGCGCGCGCGCGCGCCGCGCGCCGCGCGCGCCGCGCGCGCGCGCGCGCCGCGCGCGCGCCGCGCGCGCGCGCGCGCGCGCCGCGCGCGCGCGCGCCGCGCGCCGCGCGCCGCGCGCGCGCGCGCGCCGCGCGCGCGCGCGCGCGCCGCGCGCGCCGCGCGCCGCGCGCGCGCGCCGCGCGCGCGCCGCGCGCGCCGCGCGCGCGCGCCGCCGCGCGCGCCGCGCGCCGCGCGCGCGCGCGCCGCGCGCGCGCCGCGCGCGCCGCGCCGCGCGCGCCGCGCGCGCCGCGCGCCGCCGCGCGCGCGCGCGCGCGCGCCGCGCGCGCGCGCCGCCGCGCGCGCGCGCCGCGCCGCCGCGCGCGCGCGCGCGCCGCGCGCGCGCGCGCGCGCCGCGCCGCGCGCGCCGCGCGCGCCGCGCGCCGCGCGCGCGCGCCGCGCGCGCGCCGCGCCGCGCCGCGCGCCGCGCGCGCGCGCGCGCGCGCGCGCCCGCGCGCGCGCGCGCCGCGCGCGCGCGCGCGCGCGCGCGCGCCGCGCGCCGCGCGCGCGCGCCGCGCGCGCCGCGCCGCGCGCGCGCGCGCCGCGCGCGCGCGCGCCGCGCGCCGCGCGCGCGCGCCGCCGCGCGCGCCGCGCGCGCGCGCCGCCCGCGCGCGCGCGCGCCGCGCGCGCGCGCCGCGCGCGCGCGCGCCGCGCCGCGCGCGCGCGCGCGCGCGCGCCGCGCGCCGCGCGCGCGCGCCGCCGCGCGCCGCGCGCGCGCGCGCCGCGCGCGCGCCGCGCGCGCGCCGCGCGCCGCGCCGCGCGCCGCCGCGCGCGCGCGCGCCGCGCGCCGCGCGCGCGCGCGCGCCGCCGCGCCGCGCGCGCCGCGCGCGCCGCGCGCGCCGCCGCGCGCGCGCGCCGCGCGCGCCGCGCGCGCGCGCCGCGCCCGCGCGCGCGCGCCGCGCGCCGCCGCGCGCGCGCGCGCCGCGCGCCGCGCGCGCGCCGCGCGCGCGCGCGCGCCGCGCGCGCGCGCGCGCGCGCGCGCCCGCGCGCGCGCCGCGCGCGCCGCGCGCCGCGCGCGCGCCGCGCGCGCGCCGCGCCGCCGCGCCGCGCGCGCGCGCCGCGCGCGCGCGCGCGCCGCGCCGCGCGCGCCGCGCGCGCGCGCCGCGCGCGCGCGCCGCCGCGCGCGCGCGCCGCGCGCGCGCGCGCGCCGCGCCGCGCCGCGCGCGCGCCCGCGCGCGCGCGCCGCGCGCGCGCGCCGCGCGCGCGCGCCGCGCGCGCGCCGCGCCGCGCCGCGCGCCGCGCGCGCGCGCGCGCCGCGCGCGCGCGCGCGCGCCGCGCCGCGCCGCGCGCGCGCCGCGCGCGCCGCGCGCGCGCGCCGCCGCGCGCCGCGCGCGCGCCGCGCGCGCGCGCCGCGCGCGCGCGCGCCCGCGCGCCGCGCGCGCGCGCGCCGCGCGCGCGCCGCGCCGCGCGCGCGCGCGCCGCGCGCGCGCGCCGCGCGCGCGCGCGCGCGCGCGCCGCGCCGCGCGCGCGCGCGCCGCGCGCCGCCGCGCGCGCGCGCGCGCGCGCCGCGCGCGCGCGCGCGCGCCCGCCGCGCGCGCGCGCGCCGCGCGCCGCGCGCGCCGCGCGCGCGCGCGCGCGCGCGCGCCCGCGCCGCGCGCGCGCGCGCCGCGCCGCGCGCGCGCGCGCGCGCCGCGCCGCGCGCCGCCGCGCGCCGCGCGCGCGCGCGCCCGCGCGCGCGCCGCGCCGCCGCGCCGCGCGCGCGCGCGCCGCGCCGCGCGCGCGCCGCGCGCCGCGCGCGCGCCGCCGCGCGCGCGCCGCCGCCGCGCGCGCGCGCGCGCGCCCGCGCGCCGCGCGCGCGCGCGCGCCGCGCGCGCGCGCCGCCCGCGCGCGCGCGCGCCGCGCGCGCGCCGCGCGCCGCGCGCCGCGCGCGCGCCGCGCCGCGCGCGCGCGCCGCGCGCCGCGCGCCGCGCGCGCCGCGCGCGCGCGCGCCGCCGCCGCGCGCGCGCGCCCGCGCGCGCGCGCGCGCCGCGCGCGCGCCGCGCCGCGCGCCGCGCGCGCCGCGCGCGCGCGCGCGCGCGCGCGCGCCCCGCGCGCGCGCGCCGCGCGCGCCGACGCGCGCGCGCGCGCGCGCCGCGCCGCGCGCGCGCGCGCCCGCGCGCGCGCGCGCCGCGCGCCGCGCGCGCGCCGCGCGCCGCGCCGCGCGCCGCGCCGCGCGCGCGCGCCGCGCGCGCGCGCCGCCGCGCGCCGCGCGCCGCGCGCCGCGCGCGCGCGCGCGCCGCCGCGCGCCCGCGCGCGCGCCGCGCGCGCGCGCGCCGCGCGCGCGCCGCGCCGCGCGCGCGCGCGCCCGCGCGCCGCGCGCGCGCGCGCGCGCCGCGCGCGCGCCGCGCCGCGCGCGCGCGCGCGCCGCGCGCGCCGCGCGCGCGCGCGCGCGCCGCGCGCGCGCCGCGCGCGCCCGCGCGCCGCGCGCCGCGCGCGCGCGCGCGCGCCGCGCCGCGCCGCGCCGCGCGCGCGCGCGCCGCGCGCGCGCGCGCGCGCGCGCGCGCCGCGCCGCGCGCGCCGCGCGCCGCGCGCGCGCCGCGCGCGCGCGCGCGCGCCGCCGCGCCCGCCGCGCCGCGCGCCGCGCGCGCGCGCCGCGCGCGCGCCGCGCGCGCGCCGCGCCGCGCGCGCGCGCCGCGCCGCGCGCGGCGCCGCGCCGCGCCGCGCGCCGCGCGCGCGCGCGCCGCCGCGCGCGCGCGCGCCGCGCGCGCGCCGCGCGCGCGCGCGCGCCGCCGCGCGCGCGCCGCGCCCGCGCGCGCGCGCGCGCGCCCGCGCGCCCGCGCGCGCGCGCCGCGCGCGCGCGCGCGCGCCGCGCGCGCCGCGCGCGCGCGCGCCGCGCGCGCGCGCGCCCGCGCGCGCGCGCGCGCGCGCCCGCGCGCGCGCGCGCGCGCCGCCGCGCCGCCGCCGCGCGCGCCGCGCGCGCGCGCCGCGCCGCGCGCGCGCCGCGCCGCGCGCGCGCCGCGCGCGCGCGCCGCGCGCGCGCGCGCGCCGCGCGCCGCGCGCCGCGCGCGCGCCCGCGCGCGCGCCGCGCCGCGCGCGCGCGCCGCGCGCCGCCGCGCCGCGCGCGCGCCGCGCGCCGCGCGCGCCGCCGCGCCGCGCGCGCGCGCGCCCGCCGCCGCGCCGCGCGCCGCGCGCGCGCCGCGCGCGCGCGCCGCCCCGCGCGCGCGCCGCCGCGCGCCGCGCGCGCGCCGCGCGCGCGCGCGCGCGCCGCCGCGCCGCGCCGCCGCGCGCCGCGCGCCGCGCGCGCGCGCGCCGCGCGCCGCGCGCCGCGCGCGCGCGCGCGCCCGCCGCCCGCCGCGCGCGCGCGCCGCGCGCGCCGCGCGCGCCGCGCGCGCGCCCGCGCGCCGCGCGCGCGCGCCGCGCGCCGCGCGCGCGCGCCGCGCGCGCGCGCGCCGCCGCGCGCCCGCGCCGCGCGCCGCGCGCCGCGCGCCGCGCGCGCGCGCCGCGCGCGCCGCGCGCCGCCGCGCGCCGCGCGCGCGCGCGCGCCGCCCGCGCGCGCCGCGCGCCGCCGCGCGCGCGCGCGCGCCGCGCCGCGCGCGGCCCGCCGCGCCGCGCGCGCGCGCCGCGCGCGCGCGCCGCCGCGCCGCGCGCGCGCGCGCCGCGCCGCGCGCCGCGCGCGCGCCGCGCCGCGCGCGCCGCGCCGCGCGCCGCGCGCGCGCGCGCCGCGCGCGCGCCGCGCCGCCGCGCGCCGCCGCGCGCCGCGCGCGCGCGCCGCGCGCGCCGCGCGCGCGCCGCGCGCGCGCCCGCGCGCGCGCGCGCGCCGCGCCGCGCGCCGCGCGCGCGCCCGCGCGCGCGCGCGCGCGCGCCGCGCGCGCGCCGCGCCGCGCCGCGCGCCGCGCCGCGCCGCGCGCGCGCGCGCCGCGCGCGCGCCGCGCGCGCGCGCCGCGCGCGCCGCCGCGCGCGCCGCCGCCGCCGCCCGCGCGCGCCGCGCGCGCGCGCGCCGCGCGCGCGCGCGCGCGCGCGCGCGCCGCCCGCCGCGCCGCCGCCGCGCGCGCGCGCCGCGCGCGCGCCGCGCCGCGCGCGCCGCGCGCGCGCGCCGCGCGCGCGCGCCGCGCCGCGCGCCGCGCGCGCGCCGCGCCGCGCGCGCGCGCCGCGCGCCGCCGCGCCGCGCCGCGCGCCGCCGCGCCGCCGCGCGCCGCCGCCGCGCGCGCCGCGCGCGCGCCCGCGCGCGCGCGCCGCGCGCGCCGCGCGCGCCGCCGCGCGCCGCGCGCGCGCGCCCGCCGCGCGCGCCGCGCGCGCGCGCGCGCCGCGCCGCGCGCGCGCGCGCGCCGCCGCGCCGCGCGCCGCGCGCCCGCGCGCCGCGCGCGCCCGCGCGCGCGCGCGCGCGCCGCGCCGCGCGCGCCGCGCGCCGCGCGCCGCCGCGCCGCCGCGCGCGCCGCCGCGCGCGCGCCGCGCGCGCGCGCCGCGCGCGCGCCGCGCGCCGCGCGCCCGCGCGCGCGCGCGCGCCGCCGCGCCCGCGCGCGCCGCCGCGCGCCGCGCCGCGCGCCGCGCGCGCGCGCCGCCGCGCGCGCGCGCCGCGCCGCGCGCGCGCCCGCGCGCGCCGCGCGCGCGCCGCCGCGCGCGCGCGCGCGCGCGCCGCGCGCCCGCGCGCCGCGCGCCCGCGCGCCGCCGCGCGCCGCGCGCGCGCGCGCCGCCGCGCCGCCGCGCGCGCGCGCGCGCGCGCGCGCGCGCCCGCCGCGCGCGCGCGCGCGCGCCGCGCGCCGCGCGCGCGCGCGCCGCTCCGCCGCGCGCGCCGCGCGCGCGCCGCGCGCCGCGCGCCCGCCGCGCGCGCCCGCGCGCGCCGCGCGCGCCGCGCCGCGCGCCGCGCCGCGCGCCGCGCGCGCGCGCGCGCCGCGCGCGCGCCGCGCGCGCGCGCCGCCGCGCGCGCGCGCCGCGCCGCGCGCGCCGCCGCGCCGCCGCGCGCGCGCGCGCGCCGCCGCGCGCCGCCCGCGCGCGGCGCGCGCCGCGCCGCGCGCGCGCGCCGCGCGCGCGCGCCGCGCGCGCCGCGCCGCCGCGCGCGCCGCCGCGCGCGCGCGCGACCGCGCGCCGCCGCGCGCGCGCGCCGCGCGCGCCGCCGCCGCGCGCGCGCCGCGCGCGCCGCGCGCGCGCCCGCGCGCGCGCCGCCGCCCGCGCCGCGCGCGCGCGCCGCGCGCGCCGCGCGCCGCGCGCCGCGCCGCGCGCCCGCCGCGCCGCGCGCGCGCCGCGCCGCGCGCGCCCGCGCGCCGCGCCGCGCGCGCGCGCGCCCGCGCGCCGCGCGCCGCGCCGCGCCGCGCGCGCGCCGCCGCGCGCCGCGCGCGCGCGCGCCCGCGCGCCGCGCGCGCCGCGCGCGCGCCCGCGCGCGCGCGCCGCGCGCGCGCGCGCGCCGCGCGCGCGCCGCGCCCGCGCGCCGCGCGCGCGCCCCGCGCGCCGCGCGCGCCCGCGCGCGCGCCGCGCGCGCGCGCGCGCGCCCGCCGCGCCGCGCGCCGCGCGCGCGCGCGCGCGCCGCCGCGCGCGCGCGCCCGCGCCGCGCGCCGCGCCGCGCGCGCGCCGCGCCGCGCCGCGCGCGCGCGCCGCCGCGCGCCGCGCGCCGCGCGCGCGCGCCGCGCGCCGCGCCGCGCGCGCGCCGCCGCCGCGCCGCGCCGCCGCGCGCGGCGCGCCGCGCGCCGCGCCGCGCGCGCGCCGCCGCGCGCCGCGCGCGCCGCGCGCGCCGCGCGCGCGCGCGCGCGCCCGCGCCGCGCGCGCGCGCGCCGCGCGCGCGCCGCGCGCGCCGCGCGCGCGCCCGCGCGCCGCGCGCCGCGCCGCGCGCCGCGCGCGCCGCGCGCGCCGCGCGCGCGCCCGCCGCGCGCGCGCGCGCCGCGCGCGCCGCCGCGCGCGCCGCGCGCGCGCGCGCGCGCGCGCCGCCGCGCGCGCGCGCCGCGCGCGCGCGCCGCCCGCGCCGCGCGCGCGCCGCGCGCGCGCCGCCGCGCGCGCCGCCGCGCCGCGCGCGCGCGCCGCGGCGCGCCGCCGCGCGCGCGCCGCGCGCGCCGCGCGCCGCCGCGCCGCCGCGCCGCGCGCGCGCCGCGCGCGCCGCGCCGCCCGCGCGCGCGCCGCGCGCGCGCGTCCGCGCCGCGCGCCGCCCGCGCGCGCGCCCGCCGCCGCCCGCGCCGCGACGCGCCCGCGCGCCGCGCCGCGCCCGCGGCCGCGCCCCGACCGCCCTCGCCGCGCACGCCGCGCGCCGCGCGTCGCCGCGCCGCCCCGCGCGCCGCCCGCGCGCGC
This sequence comes from Parelaphostrongylus tenuis, assembly GCA_019055375.1. NCBI lineage: Eukaryota > Metazoa > Nematoda > Chromadorea > Rhabditida > Metastrongylidae > Parelaphostrongylus > Parelaphostrongylus tenuis. The sequence goes on along the minus strand of JAHQIW010000803.1, from coordinate 127,844 downwards.
GCCGCGCGCGCGCGCCGCGCGCCGCGCCCGCGCTCGCGCGCGCACCGCGCCGCGCGCCGCGCGCGCCCGCGCCGCGCGCCGGCCCCGCGCGCGCGGCCGCCGCCGCGCGCGCGCCGCCGCGCCGCGCCCGCCCCCGCGCGACGCGCGCGCCGCGCCGTCGCCGCGGCGCCCTACCGCCCGCGCCGGCCCGCTGCCGCGCGCGGCCGCGCGCGCGCGCCGCGCCCCGCGCGCCGCGCGTCGCGCGCGCCCCGGCGGCGCGCGCCGCGCCGCCGCGACGCTCCCGGCGGCGCCCGCGCCGGCGCCGCCGCGCGACGCGCGCGACGCCGCCCGACGTCGATTCGCGATTAGTCCGATCCCCGCCCGCGCGAACGCCGCCCCACCGAACCGCGCAGCGCGCGTTCGATTCAGATTCCCGCGCCGCCCGCGCGTCGCCGCATCAGGCACCGATTCGGCGGCGCGCGACCGCTCGACGATTATCCCTGCCCTAACGTATGCAGCAGAAACCTGTTCGCTACGTAAGCAGGATAAAAGATCACTTGGCGTCATCGAACGTGCAGTCGAAGGGTCGATGCTAGGAGTATCCCGTATCCGCAAATGAGAGAAAGGATCCAAAGTTCCGAGCTACGTCAACGATCGAAAATCAGAGACGCCGTTCTACCTGCCACGATACCGAAAATAAGGTGGGTCGGACACGTGATGCGCTTCAACGACAACCAATAGACGAGACCCGTTATCGACTAGATTTCTCGGGACGTCAAGCGCTCTAAAGGAAGACCACCGACCCGTTGATCCGACTTCTTCACAAAAGGTATAAAAGAAAGATATGATGCTCAGCTAATCTCTAGAGCGAGGAGGACCCCACTTGGCTACTCTTTGCACGCGGTAGGGATAAATGGAAGTGTTGCTGGTGCCCGCTCTGGTCACTCGACGATCAAGAGGACGACAGGTGAATCAAAAGCTTAACCCTTTAAGGACCAACCGGTACGTTTCGCACTGTGCCGCGCAACGTCAAATCTCACTCAGAACACTGTAATGGCTGCGCCCGCGTCTTCTGGGAGAGCAAGGGCAGACATTCAGGCATGCATGTACAGATAATGGCGGAGTTGTGTCTCGTGGGAAACCGACGGCGCAACGCCGCCTGCTTATCGACCTTGGTCCTCAAAAGGTGAAATCAGATGGCTCTGAAGCTAAGGTCGGTAAATGAAAAAATCTTTGGAGAGCTGAAAAAGTGAAGAAAATTACGTTTCGTACTCTTATATTTGGGCTTAGTAACGGGTTCAATTAGCATTAAAAACGAAAATAGAAGCCTAAGTCCATAGAACGATGAAATAAAATTTCTTCTACAATTCTAATCCGGTAAACTTAGAACCTACTCTGAAATGGAAAAAAATTCCAAATGAATAACGAAAATACACGCGATAATGCGCCGAGTGCGGAACTCAATTCTATTTTCGCTGCTACAGCACAATATGAAGATCTAATGAAGAAACAAACACAGCAGTGGATTCGTCAAGATTCAAGCTATTGAATGATAGCTGGAAATCTGAAGAAAAAGCGAAAGAGGCCAATTCGTCATTATTTGAGCCAACATGACATACGGTCTGGTAATGCGCCCTTGTATTGCCCGATACACGTGTTTGGACTTTACATTCTCGTCAGTCGGGCAAAACCCGTCGTCTTTCAATCTTTTAGCCAATCCTCTGTGGGTGCTCAAGTCCACACACTAAGAGGTAGCGAAAGCGAATTATTTACAATGTAAATCAAGTAAAACTATCATCGAATTTACAGTGTTGTACACTCGATTGCTCTTTGGCTGGTATTTTTATCATATTATACCTTTATTTCGAGTGTTTTCTAAGACCACGCTCAAATTTCAATAGATCTCTTCATTATTATTTGAGCCAACATGTCATGTGGTCTAGTAGTGGGCTTTTGTACAGCCTGATACACGTGTTTCGGCCTCACAGACGACGGGCTCTGCCCGAGTGACGAGACTGTAAGGTCGAAACATGTGTGGTCGGGCTATACAAAAGCCCATTACCAGACCAAATGACATGTTGGCTCGCATAATAATGAAGAGATTTATTGGAACTTGAGCGTGGTCTCGAGAAAACACTCGAAACAAGCGAGAGAGACCTTGTATTTGAGATTTTGAAAAATGCATCCCGACAAGAGAATTGTACCAATTAAACTCGAATTAGATCATATTTTCAGGGACAATCCGAATTAGATATGGAATATTGGAGAAAGAAACAAACCGATTGACATTGTCTTTGATTCGCCGTCTGGATCGCGAACAATAGTGATGATGTATTCTTGACGAAGACGTCGTAGCTCGAGCACTATGACAGAGATGTAATGGGTATATAACAAGGCATCCAAGAGTGAAAGCGCATAGGTCACCTGAAATATCATCAGACACGACTTAGCTAAATCTTTGGCTATGCCTGAAAAGTGTTAACTGGAAGCCTTTGATCTCTAACCGCAATTATATAAGTCGAAAAGATATAGAGAGGGAGAAAGAGTGCTATCGAGCTCTGGAAAATCAACGTGACTGAGAAAAAAACTGGAAACAAGAGGTATTCACAAAAAGTAATGGAATGAAGGATAAAGCGTACGCACTAATGTGCACTTCTATGATTCATAAGCGATTTCTCTAACAAAGGCTGAAAACCCCTATTCAGAGAGAGGATTCGCTTTAGAATCATCTATGAAGATTCAAAATATTGGAAAGGTCCCCACCGATTACACTCTAGAAACTTCAACAATTTGTCGAATCAACGACCCTAAGGAATAGCATCAACAGCAAAGCTTTCCTTACAAGGGGAAAGAGCTCAATAAATATTCTCAAAATCTCGTAGCAATGTAATGGCGCACTAAGCAAATAAGGATAGGGAGATAGCTCGATGACACTGTCGTAGCCAGAGGGTTCCTAAAAAAAGGGTTCAAAACATGAGCAAAGAAACCTGTAAAACGCACCACATAGGTATAGTTACTATGGCCGTTCGAGAAATATCCGTACCGTGTAGAACAACCAGAATGCGAACAAATATGAATAAGACGAAAAAGCTTAAAGCCGCACGAGCAAAATACCTGAAAAAAGAAAAAGACAGGCTTTTTCCGATATTGACATTTTCACGAAGCTTCTCTCGTCCGGAAGAAAATTCCAATTTGGAAACAAAGGGGCAGTCTCAGCTCACAAGTCTCTTGTAGTCTACAAAAGAAAACACAAGCCTCCAATTAACCAGTAGGTAATAAAAGGGACAGAGCGCATGTGGCGCAGTGGGTTTAAAGGTGCCTGCGTCGGACACGAGGTCAATGGTCCGATCTCGCGCTCGTAGCTCACCAAGCCAATCCATCCCTCCGGGGTCGATAAATTGGTACCAGAATGGTCTCAGACTTGTCTAGGAGGATAAGCAGCACTGACTCGGTTCAGCTGGAGGCTATCGCGAGTCTTTGTAAAGACCAGATGGGCATTCAATCACCTTAAGCGAAGTTAAAAATTGAAGAGAAATGCATGGCGCATCCCTCAGAGATTGATTCAACGCCGAGAGCTTTATCCTTTTTAGCTTTGATAAAAGGACAACAAACTTTGAAGAAACCACTTACAATCGAGAGGAAGGTCGGCCGCCGCCCGTCGCCAATAGATAGCCCAGATTGCAACGATAAGCAGAAACCGTCTTGATTCCTAGTAGCAGCAGATAACCTTGGCAGTCCACCTAAAAACAAAAGAGGTAAGATTTTTCAGGACTTTGACAGACCAAATGATGCCAACACCCCACCTCACAGTAAATCTCTGGATAATGGTGTCCAAGATAGATAATAGCAAATGGTAATGAGCACATTAATGGAGCTGAAATGGAGGCGCCATGACGGATATCAAGCCAGCTGCGGTCAGCCACAATACTCGAGAAACATCTGAATAATTGAAAACGAGAAATAAACTGATTTTTCTTTTATTGAATCCAAAAGCGCTATGACCAAAATTGACCCGTAATGCACGTTTGGCCCTCACTTATTCGATCCTGGTCTCATACAAGCCAAGCCTTCTACTTTTAGGTGGTCAAGAGGTTGGCTCCAGGCATAAACGCTAACTTGATTTATCAGTTGGCCATGTCACGCGACTTTACATAATAAATATAATTGGAAGCAATCACCTTTATGATTGAGATCGATTAACTCAAAACGCTCCATAGTTCCGAACCCAAGAAAACTAAGTTCTCCGAATATAAACGCTTGTACATAGACTTACAGGCAAGGGGTCACAACAAACACCGTCATTTTTCCTCTGTTGAACACACACATCCAACACAATAGTAAAAAAAAACTGCCCTTTTCCTCCCTCCTGCTTCTAATTATCAGAGAATATAAAGTGAAGGTAGCAATCGGTAACGCAGTTCATTCTTTTGGCCCTGTACGGGACCACACCCAACATTCTGCGTGTCTAAACCCCCCTTCCCCCCCCCCCCCCGTGTTGCGTCTAACAACGGCGTTTAACCCTCAGTGTGCCACTGCGAACACAACACGCTGAGGGTTAGACGCCGTATTTTAGACGAAAAACCCTGGTGGTTAGAGATGCAGAGAATTGGGTCCACGGTTCCGAAACGATCAACTTTGGAGACAGAGCCTTTTCCGCTTTTCTTCAGACTTTTGGTGATCATTTGATAGCTTCAATCTCGGCGATTCCACTACTGTGTTTACTTCCTGATGATGCCTTCTTATTGCGCTGTATTAGCGATAATAAAGTGAATTTAACACTCGACGCGCAATTTTTGCTCGGCCAAAAAATTGTTCGTTAGTCTTCCAAAAGATTTCCCTAGTTTTTTGACAACATAAAATAGATAGATTCTGAAGCTAAACTGGTCTTCTGAAAGGTCTTCATGAGGCGTTGAAAGAGCAAAAAGAAGATTACATTTCGCACTCATAGGCTTAATTTGCTTGGGCTTATACTTAGTGATGGGTTTATTTCACAATACAAGATGAAAATTCGATCCTAAGCCCATCGACCGACAAAACATGAGTTTTTCTTACTACTGCGGAAACCTAGGAACTTCTACGTCCCTTTTTATAGAGATTGAATTCCCGAAAATCACCGAAAATACGCCCAATAATGTGCTCCGAGTGTGAAAACTGAATTTTATTTTCGCTACTAGAGGCGCAAGGAAAAGGCTCTTCAGGAAACAGGTATTCTTTTAGATTCTCGAGATTTACACTATCGAATGATGACTAAAAGTCCCAAAAAAGCGAAAAGGGGCGAAGCGATAGCTGACCTATAAGAAAAAATGAGTAACATGAGAACCGCACCTTCGACTGACAACACGACCCATTGGTGGATCGTAGACAGGTCGATCATCTCCACTATAAGAATGTTCACTAGTTACACCCGTTAATACTGTCGTATTCTCACCGTATTCTTCAGGAGGTAGTGCCATTTTTCACTCCCTGCAAATCAGTACAATTATTTTGATCCACAGCGAGCAAACCCAGCTCTCTAGTTTCTAACCTCACTGGCTATCGCTGAAAAACGTGGAATGAACGGCTCGCCAACGTCCGACTGTGAATAGCCTCGACCACGTGGTTTCATCAGTCTCAAATCACCTCTAGGTGGCCCACGAAAAATCCTTTGGAGGACCCCGTCGGCCACCAGCAGACACCGTAGACACTCTTATACTAGCCTGTAAAAGTTTTATCTAATAATAAAACCCTAAAATGCTTCCACATTATAGTGCACACATGGCGCAAACAGTTAGCCTCTTCAGGACCGTGGGCCAACGGCCTGTGCATCTCCAACTGGCAACCCTAGACGGTCTGCTCCACTTCCTCTGCATCTCTAACCCAAGCGTGCCGCGTCTAACACTCTTATTGCGATATTACTGCTTTTGTTAGCTCACATGGAGTAGATAGCATTGCATTTAATGTAACAGACGGTGCAATGAAGACATGGATTTGAAAAAAAAGGGGGCAAGCGCGTTTTGATAACAAAAAATTCCCCAGTTTGGAGGACTGTCGTATTTTATACTACTTTTAGGCAGTATTATGATCGTATAAGTATACATTCGGTAGTATTGAATGGTTGTAAAACATTCGACCAGCGGGAATGAACCTTCTCCACCTCACTCTATCAGAGGCGCGTGCTACATTATACCGCTGAGGCCACAGCTCTGCTATTATTCTTTTTTGGAATAAACTATCCTAGCTGCTAGCAAGAAACTTTTACCGAATTTTATCTGGTAAGCACATATTAGCTTCTTTCTTAGAATTCATATTCTCAGTTTTCTTAACCCTTTCGAGACCGTGGACCCATCTGCTCTGCATCTCTGACCCCCGCGTGGCAACGCTGGGAGGTCTGCCCCACTTCTTCTGCATCTCAAACCCCCAGCGTGGAACGCATTGAATGTAATGTTGCATTATTTCAGTAATTCATGTTGTACTGTTTGACGTCGCCATGCTGGGGTTAGAGATACAGAGAAGATGATCCACGGTTACGAAAGAGTTTAGAATTTCTAGTTTACGCATAATGAAATGAGCTGACCTCTCTGTGAAGCAGAATGGCTATTGTGAATGAAAGCGGATTGTCTTGTGATTGTGCTGCATATGAAATCACTGACGACTTGGTCTCATCACGCGTGTGACCGCCTGAGAGATTCTGCAGTAATCATACACACAGCGAATCAAAAAAATTAAAAAAGAACGATTCAACGCTGTATTTACAACAAAATGGAAATTGTGTATAGATTTCTTCAAAAGAAAAAACGATGATCTAAATCCCCAACGTACAACAATAACCTCGAATGATTCTTAATTAAACCGCATTTGGGGGAAGAATGATATGCAAAATTTCGCATCTCGGAGGCAGTTGAACTCGCGTCGCACCGTATCCGGGTGCGCGAGCCAACCACAACACTACGGAGGCATCCTTTTATGCTTGTACACGATCTTCGATACAATCCTTGAAAAAGACGAGGACGCGGTTTCAACTCTCGCCGAGGTGGGTCAAATTTTTGCATATCACTCAACATTCTTAAAGCATGAATAAACGAACATGATACACTCAAAAGATTCGATATAATACTCTGAATATTACTATAATTTTTGGGTTGAGGGAGAGGGAGCTCAACTTCGTATCGGGGCACTACTAACCGCTCGACCACGACCCCTAAAATTTTATTAATGACCAAGAATTCAAACAGTCTTCGTTACTAACACTTAGGACTCATAGAAGTTGGTTTTTTCGTCGACTGGTAGCGAATAATTTTCAGTAATTGCAATATTTAAGAATTTGCAGGATGTTATCGGCTTATCGAAGAGGCTTTGCTCTATTCATTCAGGAGTACATATGATTCCTTTCTGGAGGTGCTATTTGATCTACAAAGGTTAACTATTTGCAGTTCAAAAGGTGAGTTTATGACTACTACTTATGAATTATCATTTTATAAACTGTTGTAGTTTCTAATGATAACCAGAGTTGCAATCCACCGAAAGGAATTTCAGGCGAAATTCAAAATTGCGAAAATTTTCACACAAAATTCGGGCAAAAATAAGAATGAACGAAAGGCATTCGTGGACATCATCGTCCCATAATGGACGAAATACCGCTTGCTCAATTGCCTTCATTTTCAAAGTACAAGCTCAACGAAAAAGAAAGGACACAAAGTATGTATGGAGGTCTCCAGCGAATCCGATTTCATCATGGCAAATCAATAGACCCTCTATTCTTCGGCTATTCCCTTTCCCTCCAGGATGATTATTTAAGTATTTTAGTCCTCTTCAAGCAAGTGTTAAATTGTCTTCCAAGATGAGATTTGTTGGTTCGAGACGCTACGGACGTTATAGGCGCAATGGTGTCTAAGCACGACAACCTTTAATGATCGTCCTAAGAAATCATCTTTTTGAGGCAGTTTTTTTCCTTCCTTCCCTGTTTCGAGAACCAAGTCGTAGAAAGAACCAGTCCACCGCAACTTTTCCAATTTCCTTGACGAATATAGACTAAAACGGGTGCACATGAATATCGCGCTCCAATAGAACGCAAAAACGTGTCGTCCTGAACGTGTTCAAGTCGAAAACGTCCGCTATTTTCATACCATTCGAGTGAAATTAACCTATATCGGATCCGAACTGAGTAAATACGAGCACATCAATACACAACACGAGGACATACTAATAGTCAAAATATTAGCTATAGCTATGAATAAGGAGGGTTGAGGCCGAGCGATTAGTGAAGCTCGGTGCGGGGTAGATGCACCACCATCCGCCTGGCCTGTAATCCACGACGACCGTGAAGAAGTGAAATCTCCAAGCGAAAGTACGAGGAGGCGAATCGAAGCTAGAAGTAGTGGGATTTACACAACAAAATGCGAAGACGGGTCATATGGAATAAAGATAGATAATAAATAATAAAGGGCACCGTAGCTGACTGGTTGTGATGATGGACGCGTCGTGCAAGAATTGAACCCCAGCCCAACACTCTGCAGCAGTCAACTATGTATGCCCTATGGAACGCCACAGCTTTGCTATCCTCGACATTGCATGGAGACTCGCTCAGCCAATTTTTCTACAACGTTCAAGACGAAACAAATAAACGATCTGAAAGCTAGAAGTACTGGACTCCACAACTGTGAAAAGAAGACTGTGAAGACGGATCAACAAGAACTCGTTTTTTCGTCTTCTTCTTGTACGTCGTAAAATACTAGCTGAGCAAGTCTCCTTGCAATCCCGAGGATAGCTTGGCTATGGCGTTCCATAAAGCGTTACTGACTGCCGAAGAGGGTTGGGGCGTAGAGCTCGGCTCCACGCGCTCCGCGACAAGCATCACAATCACTCGGCCACAGCGCCTCCCACAGCTATCCTATCAACATATGTTTTTAAATTACTCCTTCCAGCGAGTAATCAGTCAAAATTAAACTGCACCCGAAATGAGTATTAGGTTACAGAAAACTTAATAGCCGTCAGTATCGAAGATAATCTACTCAATTACCATCTGTCCCAAAATTAGTAACGTCCCGTATTCGCTCAAAACCTCGAAATTCAATAAGTAATCGTCATGCCAATCGTAGTCAGAATGCGATTCCAATTTATTCAGTAAATTTGAAATCCGTAGGCAAAACTACTATTCCGAATTTTGTGACACTCCAAAGATATCAATGGAAATTTCAGAGCAATAAAGAATTCTTTTACTGGAGATCCAAGTTATTTAACCGTTTGTGGACGGGAGCATAAGTGATATCGCCAGTGGCACCTATTTTTAGTTCCTCAACAAAGTTTTTTTCCGAGAAGTACTTTGAGTTTCTCGTACTAGTCTGGTAGGAAATAACTTTGTCTACAAGTTCGTATACTTTTTATGCATATATAACTCCTATGTGCAAAGAAAACTCCGGATGTAAGACGTAATTTTATTTTCGCTCTCGCAGAGCGCTAATGAAAAGCCTTTTCGAGAAACCGGTTTGTGTTTCAGATTCACCGAGATTTGGGCTGTCAAATTAGCTTAGTAAAGTCTAATAGAAAGCGACCCACGGGCTTCAGCTTAACAAATAAGACAGACCAACTGTGAAGCATAATATTCTTTTTGCTGCTGCTACAGCGTATTATAAAGACGTTTTTGGAAAATAAGTAAAGTGTTGAATTTCCGAGATTCAAGCTTTCGAATTACTCAAATCCTAAATAACAAACTTTACTCGGCGAAAAAAGAACTCTAATGAGAGTCGAAATGACCCTCGTTGTCCACAAAGGGTTAATAGCCGAGCAAATACTTCTGATAAGACCGAGAAAAATATCACTAGGGTACTGTATTGATAGCTGCCTGCAATGCTAATAACCCTTAACTGCTCGTACTGATTTTGAACCGTACAAGACTGAATAGTGGTTATTACTTCGTCAATCGGAAAGAAACTTTTTCGGCCTATAATTCCTTTCTTTTCTTGAAAACTAAATAGTAAAACGACAGTCGCAAAAAACTCATTAACTGCCATCAATGCTCGGGTCCCACGAGAAATATAGACTGATTTCGGCGCACAAAGATGTCCGCTACAATTACATGTACTTTTCAGACGTTCGTGAAAGCGTTTAAACGTCAAAAAAGTCTCTTCAAACGATGGAAAAATCGGAGAGAGATGACGTACGATAGGAAAACGACAAACATATCGAAAAATGACGCGATCCAATACGACGAATGCTTGTTTTTTCACAGGTATTTGCACAATTTCACTCAGTTTCAAAGGCAAAATAAGGACAAAGTTTTGAGTTTTAGAAAATACGATTGAGTTGGTAAATGACTTCGAAAAAAACACTCGATGAAAATGTCGCGGCGTTGTCGAAAAAATTATATGGTATTTCCTCATCGAATGTATTACTGACTAAGGTTGAAAAGCACTTTTGATCTAATTACCTAGCAGTATATTTGAGTGAATGAGCGTATAATTTGCATACAATGTGAGGTCGCGGTATTGATTCGAAGCAGATAGCGAACGGAGGGACGGAGAGAGGTTGGGAGAGATGCTATGAGGAACGACGAGCCATGTGGAGGACAACGAGTCCCAATTAGCCCATAAAGAAGGCGCCGGTTCGATTTCCGACGGTGCATTATCAGGTTCTATTTAGACAGGAGGTAATTGCGGGGATTTATCTATTCCAATTCTCGATGAAGTCAAAACCGACAGATTCCATCCTCCGTAGAGAACTACTCAGAGAAAAAGAACCATGTTCAAAAAGCAAGGCGAGGTCGACCATAAAGGGTAAGCGATAACGCTCTCGTCTCCTACCAATCCTCGAGGGAAACACCATGCATTCGACTTTATCAAGGTCTTCTATGGGGGGTAACTGAGTGCATACCTGGCCCTTACAATGACTCGGCGTGGACTACCGATACACCACGTCACTGCTGTCATCCACTCACACAAATCCTGCACCAGTTCCGTGACTTCGTCGTGAAAGACTTGGTGGAACCCATGGGCGCCGGTAGAACCGGACCAACAACTACGTGTATCGCAGGAAACCTCTAATCGCTGCGCCACACGCGCAGAAATCGATCATATATCCTAAATTTGGTCAGAAAACCAGCGGACGTGTTTTCTTGCAACCCTTCCTACTCATAGTGACTTCATTCTGGAATCCTGAAGCTTAAATGTTGTTGAAAATCACAGTACAAGGACGGTAAAGAACTCAGCAGATAGGGGAAAGTTCATCTAATCGTTTCAAAACATTACGTAATTTTTCTGAAATTTCCACTTCATATTTGTTTAGAATCCTCAACTAATTGCACAAAATTCGTAATTCAAGAAATATTAAAACGATAAGGACATTTTTTGATATTTTCAAACGCAAGAGCGGGAATCGTTCACCTAGACGAAAAGAACATCCAATATCGTGAATAAATTTCAGGTTCTCCAATCGCTTAGCCGCTCGAATTATGGGCTTGAGTGACTGTGTAGACTGCTGGAGAGTGTTGAGGGGGGTGAGCTCGGCTCCTCGCGCGTCGCGACGAGCATCACAACCACTCGGTCACAGCGCCTCCTTTGAAGATATTAATACCAAGTACTGAACTTCGTACTACTCAGATTTCCTCAACATCTCTGACTCTGATTAAACTATAGGAATAGGACAATGGAGTGCCGACGATCTGCCCTAGTAAGGGGAAAACTGGACATCCAGTGATGACCTTTATTTTTGCCTCAGTAAGGCCAAAAAGTAGCTGATTTTCATAGACACAACTTGCTCAGTACGTTTTTTTAAGATATTTTGAGCGACTAGAATTTCACCAAAATCTGACCAAATCTCGGTTAAGTCATTTTCGACTTCTTAATGATGTCAGTATTGATTTTTGAACAGTAAACGGAGTAGGATCAAATAAAAATAGAGATTAAAATCCCACTGAAGTCAACATTTGAGGAGGAAACTAGGTGAATCATCGCTTAACGACGATACGACCAAGCGCTATTCGAACCAGTTCCGTGGCACACCCGGCCTCTCATCTCGAGGAGGTTTTTGCCTAAGGTTGGAAAGCTGATACCAGACCTGTGGTCTGGGATACTCAGCCCAGACACTCTATTACACGTGAGGACGCGCTATCATGGTCATTTTACGATTTTACGACGAATCAATTTGCATAGAAGGACAATTTCCAGGACAGATCGACAGATTTTCCAAGAGCAACGTCTGCCCACGATGCGATGGTGGAGGACCGTTGCGGATGATGGTTGCGAAAGATGAGACGAATCCATAAGGTCCTGGAATCCACACTACCTGATACATAATGTCTTGGGCCAATCAATAAAATATAGGGTAATTGAATCAATAGCAATGTTCCTGCTTTAGTAGCTCATTGAGTCCATAGAGCATTCACTATGAAGCAGATAATTATAAAAAGTCATTACGTTTAGGCAAAAGTATGGTTATGAATGGCCGGAAAGCTCTCGAAACTGGGTTTAGGGGGGGGGGGGGGGGTCGTGGATAAAAAGTAACCCCATGGAGTCGGCTATAAAGGATGAGGGCATCGTTTCTGGCCTCGAGCCAACATTTAAATCCAAACGTCGCGACTGCAACCTTTTTTTTGTTCGAGAAAATGAAAACGAGCTGGTGGGTGTTAACCCCTGATGGTGCTGATGGTCCTCAGGAGCGCTGTGATTACCGTTTCCATCTTTTTTTGCCGCGTTTTTTTCTGTATATTTCTTTATTTTTATGATCAAATAAAATTCTTTTTCTTTAACCGCTTGGGCGGTCTTACATTGTTACAAGCACATATTCAATAATTTTTAATGATGTTAAAAATTTTGAACGTCGAACGGGATTCGAACTCGCATTTCACCCTTTCCGAGGATGCGTGCTAACCATTGCACTATTGGCTCTCCATTTGGCCTTGAGCCAACATTCGAATCTAACCCGTCGCGACTGCTATCATTTTTTTTCATTTTTGGTGGCCATGAAAACGAACTGGTAGTTGTTGACCCCTAAGGTTACTTATTGGTGGTCTTTCAGGGCATTATGATTACTACTTTTATCCTTTTTTTGACAGATTTACATGTGCATTTTTTACTCGCATAACCAATCATAACTCTTTTTATTTAACCGCTTTGGCGGTCGTATAATGTTATAAACACATATTCAATAATTTTAAGTGATGTGTAAAACTTTGAACGTCGGACGGGATTCGAACCCGCATTTCACCCTTTGCGAGGTTTCGTGCTAACCATTGCACTACGGATGCGCCGTTCTACCAACACTCTTCTTGGACACAACAGTATCGATCTGTCAGCAACCATCCCGTCCGACGTTCAAAGTTTTGCACACCAGTCAACTTTATTGGATATGTATTTTGTTGTTATGAACGCGGGCAGTGGCGCAGTGTGGAGAGGTGCTCTGCGTCGCACTCGAGGTCAAAGGTTCATCTCGCGCTCATGGCTTACTAAGCCATCCATACCTCCGGGTTCAGTAAATTGGTACCAAACTGGTCTCAGACTTATCTGGGAGGATAAGCAGCACTAACTCGGTACAGCGGAAGGCCTCCGTGAATCACTGTAAAGGCCAGATATGCATTCAATCACCTCAAAGCGAAGTTAGAAATTGAATAAGAATGCATGGCGCATTCCTCAGGGATTGATCAACGCCAAGAGCTTTATCCTTTAGCTTTTTATTCTTCTGGGGGCGCCGTGGCCGAGTGGTTGCGATGCTCACTGAGCGCGAGGAGTCGAGCTCAACCCCCAACTCTTTCCAGCGGTCAACAACAACGCCTCATGGAATGCCACAGCCAGGCTATCCTCTAGATTGTAAGGAGACTCGCTCAACTAGTATTTACGGCGTTCATGAAGAAGATTGAACGACTTGAATGTTAGAAGTGCTGGGATCTGCAAAGTGAAAAAAAAAATCACTGTGGAGGCGGATCAATAAAATAGAAAAAATCATTTGTTTAGTGTCAAAACTTTTTAGAGGACCTAGTAGTTAAGGTGTATCATGTGGATCTGAGCAATTTAGCGACACCTATGTGGTGGGAGGTTTGGTGAGCCCGGCGAGAGGTCAAATCGCGACCGCAGTCGGTGGCCTACTCGTGTAAGGGACACAATCACAACCACTGCCTTCTCTATATAAGCGCTCTATTTTATTTTATATAACTCGTCATCAAAATTTTCTGTGCGGAACCCAGCACTTTCCCTAATTGAATCGCTTCCTCGCATAATCCTTATTAGGGTCTTTAGTTATTTCACGTGTTGCTTCGGTCGCTGCTTGAGAACTTCGTTTTCTTCATGAATGTCATTGAATATTGGTCGAGACGATCCATCTTGCAATCCTGAAAGTAGCCGTGCTAAGATGTTCCCGAAGGTGTCCGCTGACTGACTAGAGGAGAGTTTTCGGAAAGGTATCAAACCACTGTGTTTGCTTTATCACTTTGCTTCCTGATATACTGCATAATTAGCCCCTGCGCTGCCATTGCCCCTCATACGTAATGTTGGGGTCAATGATGTTTCGTGTTGGATTTCGGCTGATGATGGGCTTTATTTGCGTCTTTTACAAGTAATGGTACTTTTGGTGGCGTTGATCAGGCCTCAATACATTGTATTTAAAACTTTTTGATGAGACCTATGTTCATCTACCTCTGGTTCCTAGACGTATATTCACTAATACTTCGTTTTCGCTACACGTATCAGAACATCAATTTTCATTTGAACTCGACATATCTCTATAGATCAGAATAACGTTTGTGGAACTTTACTGGCCAAGAACCTTTGCAGGTCAAATGTATGTTGTCGACTCTTTGAAATGAGAAGAAACGATACGTGGAAACTACGAAAACCGAAAGGGAAATCTCCTTGACGTAGTGCAGTTCCACGTAAGTTTCAAATACCAGTTCTTCATCATCGTTAGAAACTTCTACTTCATTGCCGCGATTAGCAATACTATCTCGCTAATAGTTCGTGCTTTTGTTCTATGGGGGGGGGGGGGGGGGCTGGTCGGGTGGTTAGTGATGCTCGGCGCGAGGTAGGTCACGCATTCCCGCGCCAACATTCTTCGGCGATCAACCAACAAGCAACCCAACGAATGCCCCAGCCTGGCTATCCTCGAAGTTTCAAGGAGATCTGGCCCGATTAGTATTCTACGTCGTTTATGAAGAAGACGAAATCCTCAGTTATGCGATGAATGCGAGATGACTCAAACAATGTTGGAAGTGCCGGGATCTGCACAAAAAGTTTCGATCTTCAGTGCTCTAAAAGCGCATTCCGTTGGCACCACATAGGCGCATTTTAGTCTTATTATCTGTTTGTTACCGTTTTAAGGCACAACGAGGGTTGTGATGTAAACTGGACAGAAGCAATCGTCTTTACAATCTTGTTTTCCGGATAACTTGATGCTAACTTCGGTTGTAAGCATACATAGCGAAATAAGCACAGTCGTATTTATTCAGATTCATCTCGCCCAGCGAGTTACGGAATAGTCGAAGGGTAACCATTTGAGAAACAGGATACGATGCGTTGGAGTACTGTCCCTAACAGGTTTGTGCTTTTCAGTATTCATCTGCCTACTTTTCCCTATCCGCACCCATTTTCCCCTTTGGGAAAGATACGTATTTTGCTTTTTGGCAGAGTTTTTTCTAATCATTCAACATTCCATATCTTAAGAATTTTAAGGCAGCATTTTGTCTCCAAGATAGCCTGCTTACTACGCTGTGACAGTAAGATTTAATCATGTTTCACACTCAAGCATTTTTGCTGGTCAACTTTTCCTTGAATTTCAGAAGTCATTTGCTAGCGTAAAGTCTAAATTATTTTAACAATTTATTTGATGGTTCAAAAGTATCTCTTGTTGAGCTGTAACATTGAAAATAGAATTGCATTTCACACGCGGCGCGCATTCTTTCTCCGGTATGCGGATAAGAGTTCACAACATCAGCATCAAGCCGTCACACTTTCGGAACATTACAAACACCCTAACCGACAAGAAGTGCGCACCAAGTGCGAGCCCTAATCTTCTTTTGGGGTTTTTAAAGGTCTGAGAAAAGCGGTGTTCAGCCGAAGTTGCCCAAGTGTGAAACATGATTTTATTTTTGCTGCTTGAGCGTGAAAAAGTAACTTATAGCGCTCAATACACATGCTTCGGCCCTGACAGCCCTGTCAATTGGACAGTACCTTTCGTCTTTAGCCAATTCTCTCGGGGTGACCCAAGTCTCCATTGAGAGATGGCGACGACGAACATTTTACACGTGCTATTAAGTGAAAATATCACTAAATGGCAGTGGTTTACACTCGATTGCTCTTGCTCTGCACTCGTTAAATATATCATACCTGTTTCGCGTGTTTTCTCAAGACCACGCTCAACTTTCAATATCCCTGATAATCATTTTTTGAGCCATGCATGTGATGTGTTATGGGACAACTTATAGAACCCGATACACGTTTTCGGCCTTGATAGGAAAAATTGAGCGCGGTCTCAAGACTCAAGAAAGCACTCGAGACGAAAGGTATGATATATTTAGCGATATCATCCAGGAGCATTTGAGTGTACAACACTGCGATTTTGTTGTATTTTTAATTATTGACACGTGTAAAATGTTCGTCATCACCAACTTTGTATACGAAGGGTTCTGTCTCACTGACGAGGCTGTCCAGGCCGAATTACGTGTGTGTAAACAGATCACATGAATGGCTCAAAAAAAAAAGATTATTAGGTACATTGAAAGTCGAGCGTGGTCCTAAAAAAACACTTGCAACAAAACATGTGTGACAATTGACGATACCATCCAAGGGCAATCGAATGTAAGACACTACCGAAAGGGTAAAAAAAGGGTATCTTTTTGAACATCAAATACACCGTTGAAATTTTGGAGATTTAACCAATCGAATGACTACTAGAACTCTAAAAAACAAAAGACGCTTTTTTGCTAAGGGGCCGAAAATGGGTGCTGATAGGGGAAAAGTACACTCATCTCTACCACTTTTTGCGTACACGGATTCCTTAGTTTTGACTATAGGAGCTCGTCGTTCATGGAGTTTAGAAACGTAATGGAACAATTATTTAACACCAATGTTGGCCATGTTAGTCGTCATCAAGTTTTCCCGATTCCTGAGAAATGATGAGCTTGAAGATTTCTTCGGCCCGAGATAAAACTGGCGACTACGTGTGTTTTGCCCAGCCCGTCCAGCCACCACTCTACGAGCTGCTACTCAATTCTAGTCCTCACAGATTTTGGTATAATAATGTTCTGAGAATTTGACAAGTTCTGCGTTATCATCTTACTCAATGTTTCTGTAGTGTAAGTCTAATTCTTGAAATGAGATTCTTGTTCACTTTTCTTGTTGGTTGAGATATCCACGGGTAGGTCGCAGAGCTTCGACCCAACATCATTTCATTGGAAGGGCATATAGCAATTCAATGTGAGTTTGCCC
Organism: Parelaphostrongylus tenuis; assembly: GCA_019055375.1. Classification (NCBI taxonomy): domain Eukaryota; kingdom Metazoa; phylum Nematoda; class Chromadorea; order Rhabditida; family Metastrongylidae; genus Parelaphostrongylus; species Parelaphostrongylus tenuis. Next base: position 110,481 of record JAHQIW010000803.1, on the reverse strand, counting down.
TCGATCAAGCACTTGTATACCTTAGCCGTTGCAGAGAGGTTTTAGGTAACCTTTCGACTAAATGCATGAGCCCTCGTAGATGCATAGGTTCTTGCTAGAGAAAGTAAGTACAAAGATAACATGTTGCGATGTCATGATGATTTATGGCTTCACTTCTTCTAAAGATGGTGTAATAACAATGACAACACATTTGTTACTTTCTGGGTGTAATACTTACGTTGAAGCAACAAACCAGTATGCAGGGTGATCCAGTAGGTACTTAGACGAGAGCCACATGAAACTTTGCATTCAGATGTTTCTCGTTCGATGTTTGAAATGGAGTAGAAGAAGAAGATTTGTTAATTTTTTTGGTTTGTCAACAAACTGTTGATCTCGTGGGTAACTCTTCATTAAACAGTTTTGTGTGAAAGATGTAATTCTCAATTTTTGTCAGTGGCATAGCGAGGTGAAATAAGAGTAACTTATTAGAAATTTACTCAGGAAATAAGCATGAACTTTCATAACGCAGCAGTTTGTTTTATAAGCAAGCGGATATAATGGTACTCAGCTGATTGTTGATGAGTATGCTAGCAACTGAACTATCTCGGGAAACCAAAGATATTTTGTAACAAGTTCTAAAACTTCTGCAATGTTTACGGGAGCGGTGTGTCATCTCTTCATTCCTTACGCACTCAATCCATAGATAATGCTTGGGACGAGATAGCGCAGTGGTTAGTAATGCGGAAGCACGACCATAAGTAAGACCCTAGTTCGATCCCATCCCCAGCTCTCTCTTGCAATTACTGAACGAACGCCTTAGGAAACGTCTAAGTTCGGTTATCTCCAAGATTATACGGCGAATCCTCTCAACCAGCATCCTAAAACATCTGTGAAGAATGCGATTTTCTTAAGCAGCAGTTTGAATGAACACATAAAATATGCTAGGCCTTTGTTTAGGATGAATGCGAGAAAACGATTCGAATGCAAGTGCTGGGATCTACTCAGTAAATCATGATGACGGTCGTGTAAAATTCTAAAAAAATGCACAAATAGGACGAATGTAGCGCAGCGGTAGTGTTGTCCAATACGGACAAAGGTCAAACTATTTCAGTCGCGGTTAGACCTCCCGCCAAACCCACCAAGTCTACTATCCGCCAGGTGTCGTGAATTGCTCTAATCCACGTGGAAATGCCCTGGCAATTCTAAAGTACAGGGGAAATCGACTTAGCCAATCTTTTGAACAGCAGGCGAGTCCTTACGAGGAAATTGAACAAAAATTCGAAGACATTCTTGGATAGTAGAAGCAAGGACATCGATTTATGTAAGAAGTACTGATATCGCCACAGTGCGATACATTTAGTTTCGCACCCGTATAAAAAACTAAAAAACAATAATTTGTAGAAACCTATCGGGTGTAAAAATTTCGTGCTCGATCTGTACATCTCAAGCCAAATCGCTCATATTACTGTCGTCATTTCACGTTCAAGACTGCTCAATTCTCTGAGCAAACAATTCGAATCGAATGGCATTGTTTTCCCTGCGTAAGCCAGGAGAGTCTCGAAAATCGGCGACGACAATACCCTCCGAACCGGTCGCCGCATGCTGCTGAGAACTGGGGCGCTCGCTGTGGTTTTGTAGGCCACAAATAATTTCCAATCGTTACTCAGTCATCATTTCAAGTTCACTATTACATATACTGTCGTTTGGGCTCGTTCTATGAAAATTCCGGCTCACTTCTAGTAGTGTCCTCTCTTCTGGAAACTCCCCTCTCACCGCAATTATCGCTCTCGCTCATTGGGCGGTCGCTGTTGCTATCGATTTTCTCGCATTTACCGCATGGAATAATATGTTTAGAGATTTTAGAAGGTGAATTTATGGACTTATAATCCTGGGGATATGTTTCTGAATCATTTTACTCCAGTTTTATCCAGTATTCTGTTCCTTTTTTCATCTTATAAGTCCCAGAACATGATCACGTGATTATCAGTCCTAGCTCCTTGTGCAAAAAAACGTCTTTTGTTAGTGTATTTATCAATTTTTACTACTAAACTTTTCTGTAGTAGTCAAAATCCACTAAATTCGATTATATTCAATTGATTCCCTCAACGATGTTCTTTGAGGTACCGCTCGTTTCGACGAGGTAGAAATCCCCCTGCTGGAGAATTTTTCTTTTTGAGATTGTCTTCATTGTTGCTGGTGTGAGTTTCAGCAGCATTTCTCTGGTTTTATTGTAAGAGAAAGGTTTTTTTTTGAATTTGACTTGCTAGTGCTTGGCTCAATTGAAGTGATGATTTCTTGTAGCAGGAAGTTTTTGGATTATTCTAAGAAATACGCAGTTGAAAAATTTTATCTGCTAACGTTTCGTAGCGGACTGTTTACTTGCTATAATTTCTAAGTATTTTGTTATGCGATTTTGTATTAACAAGTTTATCGCTCTGCTTTTTTTTCCTATTCAAGAAATAAATATTGATAGCTCACGCTGCTACCATTGTTAACTGTCATTCATTATGCGATACCTCTTCTTTTATGACCGTGTTTATGATTTATGGGCTCTTGTCGAAAGTTGTAGTCTTTCGATTTTAAATTTTTTATTGATGTCTATTGATAAGCTACTGCGTGAGCACGCCTAGGCTTAGGCTTAAAAGAGAGAACTAGGCTTAAAAAATTCATAAGACCTCAATTATCCGCTAACGTCGATTTGTGTTTAATACATTTGAAAAGATTACAAAAAATCAACCAAAGACGATTTATACTAACCTTTTGGAGATTTTTATTAGAGAATTGTACCAATGTATAAACACATATAGGCATATGATACGGCGAGATCTCAATAGAATCTTTTCATCTATGATGTTTTTCCTTGGCCCGACTAATCACTCATTCTTCTCAAGCCTTCACTTGACACTGACGTGACAGCGTGATCTCTTTAGAAGCCATACGATGCTGAAATAATGACCGCTTTCAACTAGAAACCAGTATGTCTCAACTCTAAGTAATTTCAATAGAGACTGTTCATTTCTTGAAATTTTTGCCTGCAGTCTAAAAGTTTTCTTGTTTTGTCACCCTGAAACTATAATTTTTTAGGGCGTAGGACACAAATTTCTTTCACGTTGTTACTTCAGGGCTCACATTTCGATTAGGAAATCAAGTAAGCAGAGGAAATTTTGTCCAACACCCACGACGATGTTTCCCAATGTGATGGTAACGTTTACCACTCTTCTCTTTGGTGTTTTCAGGAGCTCAATTTTCTTCACTTTTTTGGAAGAATCCACTTTTTTCCGTTGTTTCTTCCACTATTTCAGCGGGTTTTATTTTCTAAATTTGGTATAGCATCCTCATGAAATTCTAATGAAGTGCATGTGTCATGTGTAAAGTACATGTAAATGTCATGTGTAAGGTACATGTGTTAATGTGATTAACATAGTACTTGCTGAAATACGCGCTGACTGATTACATACGCGACAAAAATCATCTATCCTTTCAGCTTAAAATAAACATATTTCATTTATTAGTGGATTCACTTGAGAAAGAAATCAATGGTTTGTGAACACTTTCTCCGACAATGTATCGGCTTTTCTATTTCACCGTATGAATTTCTACTTTCATGGATTCGACGAAATGTTTCTTTTCTTCGCCTCCTTTTCGTTGAGCCGCCTATCTCGCGAGTAGTGTTGGAATGAATCGCTATTCCGGATAGCATGACAGGCTCAGAAAAGCGTAGCTACTTGTAAAGAGCGGTTTTGTGAGCAAATTTAAATGGAAGCATCTTTTTAGAAGGATTACTTGCTCCTTATGCCGCAAGAGTTATAGGTTTCTTTTATAGTCTGTAGGATTCTCAACTCCTTCAGTACTGTTCAGTTATTCAGAAACTTAGCAGTTTCAGAACAGTGAGTACGGTCGTTGATGTGTTAATGAGAATGTGATAGTTTAGTTAGTTTTGCATGCAATCAATATGGAAAATGTTTTTGTAAGCTGTTTCGATGATCTCATGATAGATTGCGGCAAAGAGCGCGCTCATAACGATCGTCGTACTTCAGAAGAGTCGTTTCGTTCCCGCATACACACACACACATTCGGCCACATGAATTCCTAGCTTCTCTCTATCGGCAGAATCCGTGAAATTATTTTGTAATGATTTTTTAATGCGTTTCGTACACCGTAGAGTTTAAATCAGTAGCGCATTGACTCACTTCAGTGGTACTATTCACGTCAATGATTTTACTACAAGCCTCTTTGGATTCTAGTTGTTCTCTTGCTTTTGAAACGTTTTCTTTTTCGATTTTATCGCTGCATGGTATTCTTGCAATTTGTGGAATCCTTTTGAGTTATTGAGTTTTGTTAAAAGCTTCATCCTTATCGTCTCCAAGTGTTACTGGTTCTGTTCCCATCTCTAAATAGTGGTTTCAGAGTGAATTTAGTTAGTGGGCCATAAAAAAACTATTCGCCACTTCTGATAGCTCAGACATGACTATTGATACGTTCTCCTTCATAAAGAGAATTGTTGTCAATGTCTTTTTATGTAAAATGGCCAAAAAGCATTGTTTTATGTGACTATAGCACCATGACTGTATTTGATACGAACCTAATGTTCACACAAGTTTTCCACGTAACAACTATATCACTGAAATTGTTCATGTTCCATAATTTTCAGTTATATATTGGATTAATGATTTTCAAATAATGTGATGCATCCTATGCATCCTTTATCTTCCGTGCACAATAAAGCGTCATTAGATCCACGTATAATCTTAGCTGATCAGTCCTTCACTAGTAGTATAAATCACTTCTAATTTTCAATCTATTTTTTCTCGTGTAATCTCGTCATGGTGGGTGGTGTGCTTCGAATTTGGTGACGCACGTTCGCCAGTTTCATTTCGTAATTTTATAGTCGTTCCCATATAAGAATACGGATGGTTGACATTAGCCCACAAACGCGTCCGCCGATCTTTTCCATAATCGTCCGGGGGTCAGTTGCATTCTCCTGTAGCACAGTCTACTGCTCTTTTGTCATGCTATCTGTTCTTTTCATTATATGAATGGCATAGTTGTGTTTTGTTTTCAATGTTTATCCCCTCATAATCGAAGGTGGTCTAGATTCTGAAGATATGAGCCTAAACATTTCGGCTAAACACGTGATGAGAGCAAGTAAAATTTCAGGCGACATCGTCAAAGTGCTCTTGATAGTCGTTGTGTGCTACCAAGAGGCACTAGGGTTTGTCCCTATATACCAAAATTACTTTTGTTTTGATTTTTTCAAGAGAATAGGGGAGGTAATGAGAAGTTTGCAGAATTTTTCACGTGATTAAATTACCATACGCGCCTACGTTGCATAACAGAGCGTCGGGAGGGGTGTTGAATCGGAAAGATTAGTACGAAACTACGTGTCAATTGGTTGATCGACGGCTTCTTTGTGAGTTCGAATGTGACTTATGCTTCTCTTCTTCTTCTGTCTATCTCTCTTATCACCGTTATACGTCCTAGGTACCCGCTTGAAGTAGTCTCTGCAGTCAGAGAACCAGTTTGATTTGTCGTTTTTACATTATGGGTATTTCAGTCGACTCTTCGTCCTATTTATGCGCAGTTCAAGTCTTTTTGTCGCTTCGTTGAGCTTGCTGAACATTGCATCTGTTTCGTTGTTAATCGCCGTAAAGATTAAGATGCCATTGAGAAAACACAGATTTGACAGGAATAAACCACGATTGTCTGCTTTGTTGCAGTTGAGTGACTGCGTTATCTACTGCGATATGACCGCAAACAGCTTTGACGAAATGGCGCCTCATTGTCGAATCCATTTTTTTAGGAGAGTGGTAACGGTCTGGCGAAACAATTGTATATTTGCGCTAGGTTCGAAATATCAATCAGTAAGACGGATAGAATGAGTCCACTTTTTAGTTGACTAGCGCCGATGACATTGCATTCGTTTCGGGGCTGTCAGCCTCTTGTTTCCTAGTTGATAAGTGCTTGGACAAGTCGAATGTGGTATCCCTCACAGACTTTTGTGACCCTCAAGTTTTGATGTGGTGCTTATAGCAGTTTTCCTGTCGAAATCCTGCTTATTCAACTGGTTGAATATCATGCAAAGTCCGATAAACACATTATTGTGATAATCGTGAATGGCTTGTAGGGTAGACATATCGGACGTATTTACGAAAATCTCTTAGGCCATCATTTCTCGTTTAAAATTGCCGTGGACGACGTCCTCCACTTCTAAGGATTTTCTCTTTGTGGAGGTAAAATGTCTTATGCCTTGCTAAAACTTTGAGTAATTTACAGCTCCTTGTTCTTAGGAAACCAGTTGTAATAATAGCAGATTTTAGAGCTGCGTCTTTCTACATGGTTGCTATCGAATTTCTGACCTGAAAAGGAGTAACTATGGACAATTCTTTTCGAGCGCAATTGTTAGTGATGTGGGCAATAGGAGGCAAGATGGTTAGCAAGACGCAGGTTCGATCCCCCTCCTCCAGCGTTTTGCAATCAATCAACGAACGGCATAAGGATTCTAGCCCGGTTAGCGTGAAGATTACAAGGAGAATCCTCTCGACCGGCACTCTACGACATCCATTTGGAGATGAAATCCTCAAGCAGCAGCTAAAACAGCACCTGTGAAATATTCGAAGACATTTGTGGAGGATGAATGCGAGAAACGGAATCGGACGCAAGAAATGCTGGGATCTACACAGTAAATTTTTATAACGGGTCGTATGTGTAAATAATTGCAAGCTGAGTAAGCGAGACTGCCATTTTGTGCTTTGTTAAAGTAAACAGTGAATTGAAATTTCATCAATTTAGTTGCGTTTTTCAAATTTTGAAGTACACAAAGTCTGCCATATTTTATACGATGTACGTCCATAATGATTCTCTCATTTCTCCAGTAAGCAAACCACTGCTTTTTAATTGTTGTCATTTTAAATTTTCTATCTTTTTTTCTGAGATTGCTGCAGAGATTTTAGTTGGCGCTACTATTTCTATTGCGCCACAGTTCAGGTTAATTACATCACGTTTTTCTTTGTATGACCAAACCGGTTTCTCATAAGTTTCCTTTCCACGAATACCTTTTTTGGAGTACCGTTCGTGAAGGCGAAAAAAAATCGTGCACTTTTATATTTTTCAGCAAAGTTTGATTGTATTCCGTACAAATGTGTAATTATGAATATTATTGGGCACATAGGAGTCCATGTGGCGCAGTGGTTAGAGGTGCTGTGCCTCGCACACAATGCTTCGATCTCGCGCTCATGGCTCACCAAGCCAACCATCCAGGGGGGGGGGGGGTCGGTAAATTGGTACCTTACTAGTCCTGAACTTGTCTAGGAAGATGAACAGCGCTGATTCGATACAGCGGGAATCCACCGCGGGTCACTGTGAAGGCTAGATGTACATTCAATCACCTCAAGCGAAGTTGAAAATTGAAGACGATTGCACGGCGCATCCCTCAGGGATTGATGAATGCCGAGAGCTTTATCCTTTAGCTTTTAATCAGGCGCACTGATATCGTCAAGTCTATATGCATATATTAGAGTGCTTATGTGGACGACTTTTCAGTGACTGTGCTAATCGTAACACAGGTTCCTTTGTCTCATAATCTGTTAGTTGGGCTTTTCTTCTGTTAGGTTTTAGGATGTGCTACTTCAGAACATTTTTGAGTCGTCACTACAGGCAGTCAACGGCCTTTGTGAATTAAAGGGAGACTTGCAACATTGCCATTAGATTTCGACGATGACAGTGATTCGAAGCACCAGTCCACTAAGCGATAGAGTTCTAATGGAAATGTCGAACACTCCAAGGTGAATCTGTTGAACGATCTTTGCTTTACCCAAGTTTGATTCTCGCGAATATTTATAGGACCACCTTGAGGCTTGGTGGTAAACCATTGAGTAGTGAATATAAATGATCTAGTTCATTCACTTTTGTCTAATCACTCTATTTTTGTACTTTATAGTTTAACTTCACTGTTCCTCAGCAATTGCCTATAGTGTGGTCATGAATTTTTTCTTCAACAGACTTTTAGAAATTAAGTTATGTCATCAAGTCTGGAGTGATATGAGAATTGTTGTACAGGAATTTCTATCAAACACAGTTTTCTGCCGCAAAATTCTGTTTTATCAAAAGTAACTCAATGTGAGTGTTGTATAAGATTTGTCACCGAATTAGTTCCCTATAGGCGTTCTCCCTTACATTTCCACTATCTATAGAAGGATTAGTCAGCTTAATCCGCTTGTGAAACGATGGTTTATATAGTCACGTTCAGTATTAGATACCATTATGTTACACTGTAATAGTTTTTTCTTTCAATATTGAAGTATTCGTTGGTCATGTTTGAATATATAAATGTTTGAAAGCTATAGAATATTATTGATGTTTTTAATTGAAAAGGAGTTTCTTCAAAATGGTTAAAAACATAAATCTGGAACACTACTTGTTTTGAAATATATATGTAGATTTGTATATACATGTATATACGTTTGTATATGTAGCCATATGTGTCTGTGCATGTATATGGTATATGCATATGTATTCTATATACATATGCATGCCTTTGAATGCTCAACTATGTATTAGGCATTTAGGGTAACTAATATGTCCCGTATTTGCTTGTAACCTTTTTTTTTTCTCAAAGTCCGATTCATTGCATTGATAGTGAACACTGTTGAATGCTTATCACTATACAATCACTCTATCACTTTATTTGATCCGTCTCTCAGTTTTTCATTTTTTGTGATAATCCCATTAGTTCCACTATTCAATTCGATTTAGTCTTCTTATTGAACGTCGTAGGATACTGATTGAGCATGTCTCGTTGTAATCTCGGGGATAGCCTGGCTGTGGCGTTCGCTATCGACTGCCAGAGAGTGTTGGGACGTAGTAATCGGTCCTCGACGGGCGTCACAACCACTCGGCCACGACCCTCGTTTCCCTCCCCGGCCTCACCCCCTCTCCATCGTGTAATCGAAATCTTAGAATTAACGATTTTGTTATATTTCTCATTCACCATCGAAAATGTCAGTGACCTTTATATAATGTAAATGATTCAAGTTATAGTTCAAGTTGTAGATCATTTTTCCCATAAGTTCGTGGAAGTGCATTCTTAAAGTTCTAAGATAGAATTATGGTGCATCAAGATGCCCTATGATTTAGTCCTATTTTGTATTTTACCTACCTTGGAAAAAATATCGATTATTGGCAACTCAAACGAGCTTGATGATGTCATACGATCAAATTGTTTCTTCTCCATTCCACTTGATATAGGTGTTATGTTCTTCCTAGTGTTTGATTCAACACAAATTTTCTGCTAAACTTCTTATAATAAATCGGTAGCTAGTACAAGAAAATGCTTTGAAAACGACATTCATAGGATGTTTTATTGGAGATTTCTTACTCGGATTCCCATTTTCGGACGATAACTATTGTTGTAGTGAACGGAGTGTGCGGCTGTATGGTGAATAAAGAGGCCTAATAATAAAGAGGCAGAAATGCCTCTGCCTTTATGAACTGGCGTCGCCATGCATTGTGCGACGTGATATTTGCCATCTGATTCGTTGTTTTCTATTTACTAATCGCTCTGATGACTTTTAAGATAGTTTTCAATGAAAAAAACTCAAGGAACAATATAGTTATCGAAGTATCCCTCTCACAAATTATACTTCATCAAATGCTGAGAGCAGTGTTCTTGCATATGGACTGTGTGGGTGTGCATGTGTGTATATGTATATATTGTATGTTATGTATGTATGTATGTATGTATGTATGTAGGTATGTATGTATGTATGTATGTATGTATGTAATGTATGTAATGTATGTATGTATGTATGTATGTATGTATGTATGTATGTATGTATGTATGTATGTATGTATGTATGTATATGTATGTATGTATGTAATGTATGTATGTGTTTCTTCGTCGTACACAATAGATGTAATGCACTAAAGACATAAGGAGGGTGTATAGAAGAACATGAAGCAGTCACAGGATAACAGAAGCACAGAGATCTCTTCAGATCTCAGAGAAAAGCCGATTTAAAGAACGAAAGTCACAGTGAAAGATGTATAACTATACGGAACTTTGAGAGTTACCCCCTGTGATAACCGTAGGTGTTACAGTGAGTCCGGAGAAACTAGACGTCTTCCGCTCCACAACCAAAACCGAAATTAGGCGTCGGCGCTTTGACGTAAATAAACTCTCGCAAACAAATTGTATTTTTCGCACATGAACCACCAGTTGGGCCGATGTTGTTTTTACGTCCCCTCGCAAAAAAAAAGTTATGACGTGCACTCATTTGTTATGAGGATTATCACATTTGCCATAATTTGGGCAAACAATTCCAAACGTGGAGGCCGACTGAACGACTTGGACGTGTAGTGTCCATTTTCAGTTCAAAGGATTGCAAAACTTTTTGTCTGCTCTGTATGTTCGTCCCATAAATAATCGGGTACAGATTAGTGAAGAGTGGTTGGAATAGAAAACAGGATCTTTGCAGTCAAAAATTCAAAAAAAAATTTTTTCGGTAAGTTATTGGCCAATAATCTGACTTACATATGACTGTTATTTCTTCTGATTGTTGTATTGAATCATATCTATTGTACATAATGTACGGGTATCAAAAGTAGCGAAATAAACAATATATGTTGCTAAATACTACCAAAAGTTGACATTGTTTTTGTGAGATAAATCGTGGTAAGAATTAGTAGATAGAAGCATAAAGAATAAAGGGTGAAGCACTCGGCTTTGATCAATCCTGAGGGACGAGCTGGTCATTCGTCTTCAATTTATAACTCTTTTGAGGTGATTGAATGCATATATGGCCTGTTCAGTGACTTGCGCTGGCCTCTCGCTGTATCGAGTCAGTGTTGCTTATTCCTCCTAGACAAGTCTGTTAGCAGCCCCATACCAATTTACCGATCTGGAAGAGATGGATGACTTGGTGAGCCATGAGAGCGAGATCGAACCATCAACCTTGTGTGCGAAGCAAAGCACCTCTAATCATTGTGGGATAAAAGCATACATAGTATTTATACCTATAAAACGATAGAGCAAAGATCTTTCTACAGTCTTGCAACTTGCACAATCGTCTAGTTTTCTAATGATCGAAAAACGATTGTTTATCGCCTAAAAAACCATCAAAACAATCAAAGCTGAGTATTAAGGGCATTCTAAGCAGCAGTGCAACTAGACATGTCCTGTAGCGAATCTGTTAATGAATTTTACCTTCTTGGATTATTAAGCTAAACCGACGTTGACCAAAAAATCGGAATTGAAAGTCATGTGTCCATATGATCGTTTCATGTTATCGCCGTTGTTATAGAGATAAACTGAGTATCAAATCAGTGATCTTGTTCTATTCCCAGGCTTTTTATACATCCTATGTCATTTCTTTTATCGTGTCCTTAAACCATGAAAGTTTCATAAGGTGCTGTGGTTTATTACATCGCAGTTATACTCGAACTGGAAATCCTTCCATGGCCGAAGGTGGTCCAGATAAAGGTCGCTTGATTGCCTGATCGCTTTCTAATGGTATGAGTGGTTTTCTTCATTCCACTTCTTTCGTCATAGATACTTTTAAAGTTAACAACTCTTTCTAGAAAACTATTCCCATTTTGTTATTCAGTTTTCTTCCTTTGTGTATCTCTGCAATAGTAATGTTTTTTTACATGGAGCTTCCACAACAGTTTCTTCCCTTTATCAATTTTCTTTTTCCATTTTTCAAGGGTGCGTGCAACGCAGTGATTAGGTGGACCCTGTGATACATCAGTGGTCGTTTGTTTCCGTACCTAAATCTCAAGCTCTCTATGACTTGAAAAATCAGTTCTGGATTAGTTAAAAGGATAAAGGAACACTGATTTGATTTACTGGAAGGTAGCCTCGACGCAATGTATAGGCCAGATATGCATTATCGAGTGTATGGTGCATGCCTCCCAGATTGATCAACGTCGGACCCTTCATGCTTTTGTCCTTCACACCTCCAGATCGATAAAGCAAAGCCTTTCCTATAGTTGTAGCTTGTACTAATCCCTTGCATGCTCTAGCTACTATCCGAATTTCTTCACGCTCACTTAATTCTAATTCAATTGTGTTCGCTTACACAGTTCCTAATGCTTAATCATGACCATCACATTGTATTCTAATATAGGAACGCTTTTCATAGGCTGACTCACTGTACACTGAAGCTACTTTCTTTTTTTACATCAACAACAACGTGCAATCGTATTGTGCCGGCAATTGCTTTCATTTCTGATTCATTAGCGATACGAATACATCTCCTTCATATTTACCTCATTTTCTTGCAGCCAAATACTACAACAAATTGAGAAATTCGTTACAGATACATGTGAAGGCCAGCTGATAGCACAAGTTCTTGCTATGGACCCACGTGAAGCAGCACAGTATGGCAATGTTGAAAGGCTCCAACAGTTACTTGATATTGGTGAGTGACTTTAACAAAATATGTTTTCGTTTTCAATTTGTTCAAACGTTATAACTGCGACTGGGCCTCATTGTTTGCTATATCGTTTTATTTACTTACACCATAATTTCGTTGGACTATCATTCAGATTTTACACTTTCCTATAGCTGATGTCACCATGGAAGTATTCCTTTTGATGGCAAGTCTATGGAATTTTTTAGCGGAAGTCCAAGTTCTGCAATTCTAATTGCATTTTATTGGATATTGTTGAAAAAAATATTCACCTGCTTTCCAGTATATCCACTGATGTAGAGTGATGTGCAAAAGTTGGCTGGAGTGGTGAGCAAAACCGACTTCAAAAGTGCAACGGGCTAGAACACCGCTCCCAAATAGAGTGAGATGTGGGTTCGAGTCCCGTTTGACGCGAAAGTTTGCTCATCACTCCACATCAGTGAGTTTAATGGAAACGTCATACCACCGCTTGAAGCGGTTAAATAAAGGAGGAATTATAATCAGCTAGTTGTTTTTTCAATACAAATCGTCATGTTTAGAAGAGAACACGGGAATTTTTTACTGTACTAAAAGTTTAGTAGTAAGATGGAAAATCCCCCTCCGATCTACGTAGGCTAGCTTAAGGTTGAAGTAATCACTTGAGAAAGCGTGGTCATCATAAGACGTTAGTGAACAACTGTGTCGAGTTAACAGAGTATCTATCAACGAAGTTAGTTTTACATTATGAACGCTGTTGATCATCTACGAAGATATAGAGCGTGCAGCTTGATTAAGCTCTGAGCGATGCGCTATGCATTCAACTTCGGTAAGCCCGTAGACTGAAGACAGATCTGACTTACACAATAACTTACAAGCGTTAGATAGTTGTTCCAAATGGATTTACATAAACGCTGAGAGCGGAAACACTGCTCCTTGTACATATATATTTACAAAAATGTCCTCGCGGACGTGTCCATTATGCTGTGATATATCCAAAACTACGACACCTCGAAAAATACAGTTTTTTGAGAATATAAGGCATCGGAAAATCTTCACCCATCTCATTCGGTAATAAAGATATAGTCGATGCCTACAATATTATGTATATTGCTAGGAAGCGTTGGGAGTTTGCAAAGTAACTGTTTATCGATGCAGTTTTCTGCGTTTTGTGTTGGAGAAGAATTTTCGGTTAGGTCAGTAACCGCAATATCTTTTCAGCCCATTTGAGTAAGGCTTTTCTGCTTTTTCGTCGCACTTCTAACAATCATTCGATAACTTTAGTCTCCGATTAATGCTACACTTGGTTACTGAAAACGCCTTTTCAATGCGTTGTAGCAGCAAAAATGTAGTGGTTTCATACTCGGCGCTATTATCGCACATTTTTTCGTCATCAATCTAAAATTTTTATTCGTTTCGTAAATATGCAGGTTGTTCGCTAATAAAAAAAAGACTTTTCTGCGTCGTTCTTTGATCATGAACATCTCTTTTTTCGTTTTATGCTACCAAACAGCCGCTACTAGGCCTAAGCCTAATTAGCCTAAGCCTGTTAGAGCGAAGCGTAATCTTCTTTTCGCTCTCCCAGCGCTCAATAAAAGTCTCGTCCAGGAATCAGTTTTGACTTACAAATCACTCCGATTCATGTTATTGAATAATTGCGAAAAACCTGTTAAAAATTCCTACACAACTTTTAGCCGACTCCGTGCGTTTGTTGCGAAATTTCATCCTCACATCTTCACGCTACTTAACTGAACGAAAACTTTCACCTGATGTGGAATTCTCTTTTATGTTCGCTGCTACAGCGCTCCAAAAGACTTCTAGGACACAAAAACAGTATCAAAATTTTTAGGAATGTTCAAAGCCTTACCGAGGTTGTTACGTCAGAGCCATACACGTGTTTCGAGAGTATCGCCTTCTTCATCAGTGGCACAAGCCCTCATTAAGCCCTACTTTGTAGCAGGGTGTGGAAACGTATGTGGTGATAGCATAGCGTACAAAATGACATTGTCTTATCACTACTTTTTCAGTCGATGGACTGCGAGTGGTAAATTTGAATTGATCCACCTCATCGACTGTTTCTTAATCTCGCTATAAGCATTCAATTTAGTCTGTAATGCTTATAGCGAGGTTAAAAAGCAGTCGATGAGGTGGATCATGTATCAAAATCATTAAGATTTAAGCTATTGACTGATTATTAAAAGTCTGAGGAGAAGCTCTCCCAGCGAAAAGCGCACCGAAACACTTGGATTGCGAAACTATATATTACTTTAGCTGCTACGGCGCACTTGAAGAGTCTTTTCAGAAAACAAGCGCAGTCTTGGAACCACAGAAGAACATGAAAAGCAGCAAGGAAGGGGTGAACTCAATGAATCTCCAAACTCAATGAATCTTATCTCCACGTTGCTGCAAGGAAGGGGTGAACTCAATGAATCTCTAAACTCAATGAATCTTATCTCCTCGTTGCTTTGATCGACAACTCAATGACAAAAGTAGCTTTCCGACTGCTCATTGTTTATTATTCATTGTGTACTATTGTTGCTTAAAATAAGATTAGGTGTACATTGTCACAGTATAAAAATTAAATGTAAACTTTACTCTGATTGTTTGGGAGCTTTTCATGTTCTTTTATCACATTTCGATAGATCAGACATTGCACGTGGAGAGTAGTGCATAAATCCCTCCAGCGTTTTTTCGGAAAGAAATCGATTTGTAAAAGCCAGCCACTATTTGCGATGATCATCAACAAGGAGGTCGCACACGGGGTCAATGGTTCGACCTCGTGCTCATGGCTCACCAAGACATCCATCCCTTCGAGGTCGGTAAATTAGTACTAGACTGGTCTCAGTCTTGTCTGGGAGGAAAAGCAGCACTGACTCGGTATAGCCGGAGACCACCGTGAGTCATTGCAAAGGCCAGATATGCATTCGTTCACCTCAAGCGAATTGAAAATTGAAGACGAACGCATGGCGCATCCCTTAGGAATTGATCAACGCCGAGAGCTTTATCCTTTTATCAGGAAGTACATAGCAGTTGTTCAGTAATCACTACTTTCTTGGTAATCATTCGATAGCTTGAATCTCGGTGATTCCAAGACTGCGCTTGTTTTCTGAAAAGACTCTTCAAGTGCGCCGTAGCAGCTAAAGAAATATATAGTTTCGCAATCCAAGCGTTTCGGTGCGCTTTTCGCTGGGAGAGCTTCTCCTCAGACTTTTAATAATCACTCAATAGCTTAAATCTTGATGATTTTGATACTTGATCCACCTCATCGACTGTTTTTTAACCTCGCTATAAGCATTACAGACTATATTGAATTCTTATAGCGATGTTAAGAAACATTCGGTGAGGTGGATCAATTTAAATCTACCAGTCGCATTCCATCGACTGAAAAAGTGGTGATTAGACAATGTCATTTTGTACGCTATGCTATCACCACATACGTTTCCACACCCTGCTACAAAGTAGGGCTTAGTGAGGGCTTGTGCCACTGATGAAGAAGGAGAGCGGGGTTATTGTGCTGAAGTGACGGTATTCAGTTTACCACGATCTATATCTTGACACTTTTGAGGATATAAGACCTCTTCCGTTTTTTTTTTTCCAGGTTTTCAACTATCATTCTTTAGCTTAAATCTCGGCAATTTCTGCCGTGGACTTAGTTTCTGTAATGACCTTCAAATGCGCTGTAGAAGCGAGATTAGAATTGCGTTTCACTCAGCACGTTTTTCGCGAAACGTAACTTTTTTTCTTAAACTTTCAGTATCATGCGATAACTTAATTCTCGGTGATTTTGAAGCTGTGCTTGTTTTATCAAAAAACCTTTTCAATGCATCGTTGCAGCGAAAATGAAAATGAGCTTCAAACTCGCTGCAAAGTTCTCTCTTGGCCGGAGTGCGTGAATGGCTGTGTGGACGGGAATTCGCAGCATTTGCGTCTTTTAACATTCTTTCAGTAATTACTCGGCGTCATAAATGCAATCGATTGTGGATCTATGTTTGTTTTTGGAAAACTCTTCCTGGAGCGGTAGAGGAGCGAAAAGAAGATTACATACTCCCACGCTTAGACATAGATTTAGCAGGTTTATTTGGCAGTGTAAATGAAAATCAAAGCTCTAGCCATTAAAAAAAGATCGACGTTTCTTCTACAGTTGTGATGCTCAAAATCTAGAAAATTTCGCGAAATGCAGAAAAAATCTCCAGGTAAGTAATGGAGATATATGCGATAATACGCGCCAATTGTGAAACTCAGTTCTGTTATCACTACTTCACCTCAATAACCAGTCTTTGTCAGGAAACAAGCACAGTATTCTAATTAACAAGACTTTAGTTATTGGATTATTACTGAAAGTGTGAGAAAAGTCCTCAGAAGGTTGAAAAATTATTTGATATAATCAAAAAGTGCTGAAGCGCTTAGAGGACGAGATAAGCTCAGATCGGAGCCAATGTGAGACTAGCCGTTGTCCCTCCCACATGGATGTTATGCGAAATGAAACAATACGCGTTATGTGCTAGCAGTTTCTCCATTCAAATTTCCATTTAAGGTGCTATAACCCCTGATTGGACTGATTCGGATGATTGTTCTCTTTTGCATTGGGCGGCCATCAATAATCGGCTTCATGTGAGTTGTATCATAAACTGAAATTTTACTGTGTCATTTGATGAGTAGGTGACGTAAGACTCACTCAAACTTCCTCAAAAACTGTGCAAAAGTTAACATTTTTTAGAAAAAATCAAAAAGTAAATCTTTTCCACATTCATGAACTGTGATGTTTTGAAAAAGCTTTGTACGTTGCTTTATCTTACCACTCTCATTACTCAGGTAGCAGAACTGCTACTACGGCGACATGCGAACGTGAATGCTGTCGGTGGTGTGTTAGCATCTACACCACTTCACTGGGCTGCCAGACAAGGTCACGTTCAAATGGTCGCATTTCTAGTGACTAATGGTGCGGGAGATGGAGAAAAGGGACGTTGAAGGTCCGTTCAGTTCTCTTACGACTAGTCGTTGATATAGTGCTTTCCATTAACGTTGCATGCTTATGAAGGTTTCACACCATTACACGTGGCAGCTCAGTTCGGTGCGACACCAGTGGTCGGTTATCTGATTGCTCGGGGGCAATCTGTCGACGCTCCGGATGAGTCTCGGATAACACCAGCGATGTGGGCAGCGGCCAAGGTGAGTGATCTGAGGTGCTGTATACTTGGTCAAGACTTTATGTTTTGTACAATCTATAATATGAACACGCTTAGAAAAGCGTTGAGAAAATGTTGACAGAAATCATAAATCGTCTATTTAAAACCATATGAATGGAGAAAATCGTTTACTGGGCGAAACACAGATCTCAGCAACTTTGTACAGTAACTACAAGAGCTAGTTTTCACTTTCTCATTGAGAGAATTCAATCATGTTTTATGCATTTCACGGTTAACCAGGATGTATTTTTAGTGTCTTCAAGTCGATCCTCTCCAACTCTGATCACTCTCGGTGCTGACGTCAACAAATCCGACGCAACCTATCACAACACCCCTCTTCATTGGGCCGCAACCAATGGGAATTTACTGCTGTGAATACGCTCATAAAAGGTAAATTAATTGTTGACGGAAACTGACGACTTTTTACGGCTTCACTGAACGACTTAGCTCCTTTTTTTCTTAACACTGATTCTCGAATCTTTTTTTAGATTGTTGAGCTAGTTTAGGCAACTTTTTCCCGTCATTTTCAAGTATAAAGTGGAATCGTTGACATCTTGAGTTTTTGTTCAAACTTAGTTTCTCACCAACTTTTGAGTGTATTTCCGATGTTTATACTGAATTCGACATTTTATCATTAGTAATTGATGACAACAAAATCCAATACTTCAGCGGGATGCGATTTGGCTGCGATGAATCGCGACAACGAGACGGCTTTGGACATTGCTGTACGTCGCGGTGATAGCGCACTCATTTCTCGTATGGAGTTGGCTGCTCGACAGAAAGGGCTTAAAAGCTCTACATGGCGTCAAAAAACTGACCGAGAACAAGGTGATTAATCTTTACGGTTCATTGTGAAAATATTTATTACAGCATAAGCAATGTGAATAGGAAGGAATTAAGGGGAAACTGTACATTCAAAAATGTTGAGCGCTCTGCAAAATTATGAGCGGGAGCTGAACTCATGTCTCACCCTTCCCGAGGGCACGTCAGAATAATTTCCCGAGGGCACGTGAGAATAATGCGCTATTAGGAGATAACCATAGCGTCATACCACTGCTAGAAATTCGGTTAATTAAAGAATTGATCTGTTACATATGGAGGAACTCTCCGGTATTATTGAAAATTGAGACTTATTGGCTTTTGTTTCTTCTATTTTCTTATCAGATTCAACAGGTGGCAAAATTTTCGATATCTTATTTCCTTCCTGTTATAGAGATTCCAGTTATTTTCAGAGCATTGCGCGACAAATCCTCTGGTGCTTTCCGTTCTTTGTGTACTTGTGTATATGGCTGATCCTACATCTGAACACTTCCTTACTTGCTAAATTAGCTTACCTCACACTTATGTGCATTGTTTGCAAATATTTGCCTCTGTGAGTTTTTTTCTTCTATTTAGTGAATGTAAACCTATTGAAAACATTTTTCCCATGTTCGTAATTGGAAGAAAAGATTTGCTCAGTAAGCCTTAATCTACGAGAAGACTAATAAGGAGCAAATGCTTTTGACTATGCGGGGAAAAAGCTGTTTAATATTGTTGAAGGCACAATTTGCTTTATAAGAGCCGAAGAGGAATGTAAGACGAGTAAGCATTGCAGTTGTCAAAGTAGTTCATATGGTGGTCGATAGTTGAAGAAAAACTTAGATTGTTTAGTTGCAATAATCCACTGTAATTTTTTGCACATCTCAATTGAGACAGAACTTTTCTTTCAGCCTAATGCTTTTCTTTTCTTGAATGTGTTGCTTTAACTAATATACAACCGTTTTATTTTTTTTTTCATTCGAACTCTCATAATTTCAGGTAAATTCTCCAGCTACGATCTGTTGGAGTCCATCCCACCATCAGTGGGCAGTATCAACAACGGTCACGTTAATTTTGACATGGTTTTTTTATCTTCAGCCTATATCGACTTGGTAAGAATGAGTATCTACAGTTTTTTTTCTTGATTTTTTTCATTCATAGCCCACACGCTCATGGTAAGGTTGAGCTCTATATTTCTTTTCTTGATTTATTATAACATCGTTAAAAGAGGGTTGTACAACGAGCGTTATTAGTGCAGTGGTAAGCACGAACCACCCAGAAAGGGTGAAATGCTGGTTCGAACCTCGTCCGTCGTCCAAAGTTGCGCATATCACTCAACATTATTGGATATATATATTTGTAATATCATAAATCCACTAAAAGCGGTTAAGTAAAAAGAATTCTGGTTTATTATACCATTTATCTAATATCTGTCAGCGTACTCAGTTCAATGCCGATATCGACTTGCCAGGCCAGACCGTTGACGGTTGTTTGCTGTCGGATAGATACAATTGTGTCGCAGAAAAAGTGATGGCAGAACGAGCACCGGTGGTGCAATGGTTAGCACGTGTCTGCGGAAAGGGTGGATTCAGATTCGAATCCTGTCCAATGTTCAGCGTTTTTGCAAATCACTCAATATTATTGGATATCTATGGTGTTACGAATTAAGGTGAATAGAGGTGAGAAAAAGAAGGCTGAAGAGCTTTGTCACACTATTTGCATGTTGGTTAAGGCAGAAATGTGGTAGGTTAACCGAAAATTTCCATGGCTACTGCATTTTTGGTTTCTTTTCTAGTTGAAAACATTTGACTTAGTTAATTTAGTGTATACGTTTTAGAAGCCATGCTTCGTTACAAGGAACCGTGAAAAGCTTGCTATTTGAACAGGCGTAGCTGTTGAGATTTTCGAGCTGGATATTGTACGTTCCCAGTAGCACAAGAGGGGGGCACTGACCATCTTTCCGATTTCGACCATGTTTATTGAGAACAGTTTTAGGACTGAATTATCGTTCAAAAATTAAAGTTTCACAACGTATATCAATCACATACATGAATTCACCAACTAGATATCGAGTACTGCGCGGATCCGATACTTGAGCCTTACGTCAGTTTGACATAGGTCCTCTTTCTTTTTTTTTCGTAAATTCGGAAGGAACACCTTGTTACAAGTTGATGATTAGAACTAAAATGGCGGCAGTTCACAGCTGGAATGCGGACTGACATAATATGTTTGAATAGAGGCCATGTTGGAAGTGTTTAGAGTGAAAGCCCATCCGAGAAAAAATCAATGCTCGCTCTGGGAAAGCTGTGCATTTTATAATCGTCAAAAGTAAAAACAGAATAGCTCTCCGGAGTATGCGATTCTTTTTCCCCAAACAAGTTTTGCCAATCTTCGATTTCCACGCAATCTTCTTGATGCTTAATTGTTCACAAATAATATGATGATGTGTTGAAAATAAAACTGCTGGACCGTAGAGCGAGCTACAGTGGATCTGTTTCTGTATGACCAGCTTAAAAACAATTGTGTTTCATCAAAGCAAAGTGGTTTCCTGTGCACCTCAGATTTTGAAGTGTTATATAAAAGACTTGGTACCCTAAATGATTTTTTGACTTCTAATACTGTACTTGAGGATGCTTTGAATTACGGATTTTTTTCGAAACATTTGTGCATAGTACCCCTAACGTCAAGGACTCTCTTAGGTACTAGCTGTATCGACGCCAACTACGTAGATGATCGTTGGTACTGAGTAAAACATTGAGGTATACGAAGGACAGGTTGTTTGTATATCAGCATTTGGATGTGGGGCTTAATTAAGAAAACGTCTGAAAAAAGTTATATCCGCCTAAACGCTATTCATCGTCCATTAAATGTTGTATCAGCAGCTTTTTGTCAGTCATAAGAAACAAAGAAATCGATTGATTAGTGTTAATATTTTTTCTTGAAAAAATTGCGTTCAAGTACTACTCCTAAATCAAGATTATTAGATAATTTTCAGAAGCATCTGATTAGCTAAAATTAATTCTTTATGGTACATTCTTGAACTAAATGCCCTGACTACCTACTGGATGTTTCCTCAATAATAACGGACCCGTATGAGCGTTCGTTACTCATACACAAACGAGGACAGTTTACTCTCTGAGCATATATGCGTCATCTAAATATCACCTGTATCACCTGTCGTCCCGTTGATCGTCGAGTGACTCGAGCGGGTACCAGCAACTCTTCCATTTTTCCCTATCGCGTGCAAGAGTAGCCCAGTGGGTCCTCCTTGCTCTAGGAATTCGCTGAGCATCATATCTTTCTTCCATCGCTTTCGTGAAGAAATCGGACCAACGGGTCAGTGGTCTTCCTTTAGAGCGCTTGACGTCCCGAGGAATCCAGTCGGTAACGGCTCTCGTCCATCGGTTGTCGTTGAAGCGCATCACGTGTCCGGCCCACCTTATTTTCGATATCCTGGCGTGTAGAACGGCGTCTCTGATTTTCGATCGTTGACGTAGGTCGGAAGTTCGGATCCTTTGTCTCATTTGCGAAATACGAGACACTCCTAGCATCGACCTTTCGACTGCGCGTTCGATAACGGCAAGTGATCTTTCATCCTGCTTACGTAGCGACCAGGTTTCTGCTGCATACGTTAGGGCAGGGATAATTGTCGAGTCGAAAAGGTGGGCACGGAGTCGGATGTTCTTTGTCCTCTTCACTACATCTTCGATGCTCTTAAACGTTCCCCAAGCCGCTCGTTTCCTCCTGCTCAACTCTGGGGCTAGGTCGTTCATCATGTTGATTTCACGACCTAGATAGATGTAACTGGAGCATTCGGAAATTGTCGTTCCGTTGAGCGTGAATGGGGCATTAGAAACCCATCCGTTCCTCATGAACATTGTTTTCGTTAGATTCAGTTGAAGACCGATCTTTCCACAGGCGTTATCGAAATCAGTCAACATTCGTTCCGCTTGGCTGATGTTTGGTGTTATGAGAACGATATCGTCAGCAAAGCGAAGATGGTTTAATTGTCGACCGTCAATTTTCACTCCCATTTCGTCCCATTCTAATGTTCGCATGACGTTTTGTAGGGTGGCAGTGAATAGTTTTGGCGATATTGTATCGCCTTGTCGAACCCCTCTTCTTACGTCAATGGTGATATTGTTGTAGAATGGAGATATTCTGGTCGTGAAATCTTTATAAAGCTCACGAAGGATCATTATGTACCGAGTAGGGACGCCCTGGTTATCCAGAGCCTCTATAACCGCTTCTGTTTCCACTGAATCAAAGGCTTTTTTCAGATCGATGAAAGTGAGACAGAGTGGTTGTTTGTACTCTCGCGAAACTTCAATGAGTCTTGTGATCGTGTGGATGTGGTCCATGGTACTAAATCCTTTTCTGAACCCTGCTTGTTCGCATGGCTGTCCTTCGTCCAGTGTTCTGTCAATCCTGTTCAGGATGACTCGAGTAAAGAGTTTATAGACAACGGACAGCAAGCAGATTGGGCGATAATTGCCTATGTCGTGAAGGTCTCCCTTTTTGAACAACAATACGGTCTTGCTGGTTTTCCATTGAATAGGGACCTTGCATTCTGACAGGTAGCGAGTGAAGAGCCGAGCCAGGGTGTTGATGAGAACTGGCGGCAGGTTCTTCAGGTGTTCTGGTCTAATCCTGTCTGGACCGGGTGTTGTTCTGTTTTTCACCGACGATATAGCATGTCGGATTTCGGAAGGAAGGACCGGTGGAACGACATATTCGTCCTCTTTCAATTTATATGACGGTAAGAGAACATGGCTAGCGAAGAGATCCGAGTAGTACTGGTGGATGATTTTCTCCATAGCCCTTCTGGAAGCTGTAAGTGTCCCGTCAGGGTATCGGAGTGCAATCATCTTGGTCTTATAGTTGGCGAAGCCTCGCTGGGCTTTGCGAATGCTCTTCCCAGCTTCTGCAGCTTCTGCCATAACTGCTGCTCTTCTCTCTTTAAGGTCTTCTTTTATCGCTTCTCTGCATCGTTTCGCAAGTTCGGACGTAAGGTTTCGGTTGCCTGCGGCTCGTGCGATTCCACGTTGACGTATCAGCTCGAGTGTCTGCGGAGACAAGCGTCTCTTCGTGACCTTAGGACTTTCGGCTTTTTTAGCGCCAACGTGAAGATATTCAACGAGTCGATCGTATTCTTCGTCGATGTTGTCGACAACGGTATCTTCCCAAGAGCCGACTAATGATTTGAATACATCCCAGTTTATGGTAGTTCTGGGACTTCGTTGTTTGAATTTAGCGGCTTTCTCTCCTCTCCTCGAAAATCGGAACGTTGCGCGAAGGAGGCGATGGTCTGATCCCGTGTAGAACTTGGGAACAACAGCGACGTCGGTCAGGCAAAACCTTCGATTTACTATGATGTGATCTATTTCGTTATGGTACTCTCCATTGGGAGACTCCCACGTCCATCGCTGAGAGAGAGGCTTTTGGAATTGCGAGTTACCATGGATGGTTTGGGTCGTCATGATAAACTCGGATAGCCTCTCACCCTGTTCATTCCATTCTAGTCCGTGGGTCCCTATGTGACGTTCTTCAGACGTTCTTCTAGGTCCAATTTTTGCGTTAAAATCTCCGACAATGACCTTGAAGAATGTATGATCTTCTCTGAAGAATTTTTCGAGGTCCATATAGAACGCTTCGACTTCGTCTTCGTCATAGCTTGATGTTGGTGCGTAAGCAACGAAGATGGTCAAAGCCGGCATAGAACCACATCGTTTCAACCGTAATCGTCCGATGCGGGTTGTTAGTTGTTCGAACGAATCAATGTTCACGGTCAAATTCGATTTGACGAGGACGCCAACGCCACCGACACCTCTGCGATCGCATGTTCCAAGGAACAGTTCTTCTCCGGTGTCATAGACAGCGTGAAAAGGATGGCGCCTTCTCGTCTCAGCCAGGCCAATGACGTCGTACCTTATTCTTCTTGCTTGAATCAACAGATCTTCTACAGCGGATTGTTGAGCAAGGGTTCTCGCATTGTAGGTACAGATCGTCATTTTAGTCCGTTTCGATCTTGGCAGCCTAGTTCGGCCCTGAGATTTTAGCAGCCTCTCCGTACTCGTCCTACCTGGCGCTGCCGTACCAGGGGCTCTTTCGGGGTCAGGGGAATGAGGCCCATATTTGTTACTGTTTTTGGCATTTTTGATACCCAACGTGTAGCTTGCCAGGCTCTAAACGTGGGGGCTGGGTACTCACGAGTAGCTTGCCAGTCTCTCTCGGAGGAGCGGGAGGAGCTTATTTGTTGGAGGCGACTCCTAACCGCCTCCCATGTACTTCCCAGCCGCTTGATTGCAGGCTTTTGGCCGACTTGACTCGTAGAAATAGAGTTTTGTCAAGTCGGCACTGCAGAAGCAGGGAGCTCGTCCCCTGAATCCACCTGCGTCTCTGGGAAGCACACGGTCGCTTTTGGTTCGCGTTTTATTCCCCTATCCACCACCTGGGGACGCGCCACGTGCCCTAGCGACTAACCGGGCGGGATCCCTC
The DNA here is from genome assembly GCA_019055375.1 of Parelaphostrongylus tenuis. Taxonomy (NCBI): domain Eukaryota; kingdom Metazoa; phylum Nematoda; class Chromadorea; order Rhabditida; family Metastrongylidae; genus Parelaphostrongylus; species Parelaphostrongylus tenuis. The sequence continues at coordinate 85,637 of JAHQIW010000803.1, read as the reverse complement.
AAAGAGGGAGGTCCGTGGCGGGATCCCTCAAAGAGGGAGGTCATCTAAATATACATATATATATATATGTATATATATACGTATGGATATATACATATATACATATGTATACGTGTGTTTAGGTACGCATATGTATGCATATATGTGTAATATATATATATATGCATATGAATGTACACATTAATATATGGTCACAATAAACCTTGTCAGTCAGGATAGAACCACAGATAGAGTGAAGCGAATGAACGAACAGAATTTCACCAAGTAGATAAGTTGACGTTCATTGAGCATTAGGTCGGTAAAATGGTCGCAGAGTTGTCTGAAAGGATAAGCAGCACTGACCCGATGAGCGGTAGGCCACCGTAAGTCATTGTAAAGACCAGATGTGCATTTGAAACACCTAAACCGAAGCAAAAAATTGAAGATGAATGCATGGGCGCGTTTATCAGTGACTGATCAACGCAAGGAGCTTTTATCCTTCTTATGTTTTAACTTAAAATTGTGCGCATTAGCTTAGCTGATTGAGGCCATGGAATTTTCTATCTCATCTGTTTGGAGTTTCTGTCGAGATGTTGGTGATTACCCTTCAGCTTTTCCATGAGTCTTTCCTAGGTGTAAATCATGTCTTTTTATTTAGTTGGAAGTAATGATTCTAACTAAATGATGAAGTGATTTAGCTGAGTGACAGAAATTTTACTTCCCAACGGAACAGAAAGTTGAAGATTTTTTGATGACAATTCGTTTAGGTATATGCAGATCGCATTTTCATTATTCATATTTATTCTCCCGTTTACATTCTTCACTGTGGCTTATTCTGATCCGGGTTATATCAACACAAATTATCAAGAGAGGTAAGTGTCTCAAGTGTACAAACTTGCTAGTTGTCATTATGGAGATTTTTTTTTTGGATCCTAAAACAATAATAATGAGGCTACTCTAAATAATACCACCTTTCAATCGGGCATTGTCATGACATTGAACCGTACACCTTATCCGAGGTGATATATTGTTGATGATGTGTTGCCCAATTGACGGGAGGAGATCTCCATGTCAGCCCATTTGCGAGGTGCAGCTTTGGCTTTGTAGACCTATAATGTCGCTAATTTTTTGAAAACGTTCAATTTGTCATTGTCTCGGAAGAAACCTTGTCACGAGATAGCAAACCATCGCACAAAACACGAGAGCCAGCTAGCAATTAGCTGTGGATAACGGACTGGGGATTCCCCCGATAGAGCTTTCTTGAAATTTCGTTTAAATTAAAGTTTGTTAAACGAGGAACATAATGACACATTCGAAGTTTTGTGAGAATTGGTTGGACTTGTGCCCCATTCGATCAATTACAATATTTTTTCAACGATGCCAGTCGTACATGTGATAGAAGTTCATAAAGGCTCTCTAGTGATCTTCAAATAACTCGAAACGTCCGGCCCGATCACAGCAACGCATTGGAACTAATAGTAACTTGGTAATCGCTAATCAGCTTAGACGCGGTGAACTGCTCCCATGAGATTATCGTGTTATTGTACGCCTCACAAAATGTGGTAAATGTCAAAGAGCCTTTAAGAGGCTTACAGAATGGTGTTAGAGGACCATAATTACCATATTTACGCATACTATATTGTAGTTGTCGTACGTTTATAAGTTAGGTCAAAGGTGTTAAAAATAGAACGAAATTCACAGACAAGTGGTGGATAGGTTTTTAGTCATCGCTTTATAAGTCTAATGTCATGTGGTTTCAGATGTAAAACTATTATAAATATTAGCGAGGGTAAATGTTCATCAAATACATTCTGTCAAACATGTCTGCTCATCAGACCAGCGAGGTATTTTGTTCTATGCTTATACATACGTTTACACATCTATGTGCATATGTTCATGCATATTGTGTATACTATGTATACGAAAGTGTTTGTATGCATACATATATATACACATATATACATGTGCATATGTACATATATATATATATATATATATAATATATATATATTATATGTTCATATGACTGTTTATATAACTTGAATTTGAGGTCAAAACACTGTCGTTACTGCGATCGGTGCGTTGAGAGATTTGATCATCACTGCCCCTGGGTGAGTCACATAAGCTTCTTCGGTACTCGCGACTTATTTGAAGTAAATTATGAGTTAACTTCTCAATTTCTCACCTATTTTCTGATTTAGTTTCATTTCACTGCTGTTAGGTATATCATTCTCTACTTCATAATAATTTCATAACTCAGTCTGATAGGATTTTTCCAGCCATGTAGGCTTCCGAATTTAGCATCAGGTCATAATGTGCTGCTGCTTTTTCTAAAAAATCAGGATGGCTCTAAATGGGGGTTGAGAAAAATTTGGTGTATTCAAGGTTCCGAGTTCCAATATTCTAGGAAAAAACCACTTTGTTGTGATATTACTCACTTTTTGTCTTCCATTATAGCTTTTGTCATCTACAAGTTACTCTTTTACCGCCTATAGTGATCTCTTGTTCTATTAGATTGAATCTCTTTACTTTGCGCCTTTTTTCCTTTAATTTTCTGCTCTTTATTTCAGTTGAGTTTTTTTGTGTTTGATGTACTTGTGAAATATTTACTAATTTAGTAGCTGATGATTTTCTTTAATTCTTATAGGTGAACAACTGTGTTGCTGCGAACAATCACCGTAGTTTCATCTGCTACCTATTTATGGTCGCTGTCTCAACGACACTTTTCTGCTTTGCCATAGTTCTTTGTAAGTACCTGTCATAATATGAACTTTTATGAATGAGAAAAAGTATCTAGCAAAATTAGAGTATATCTAGTGTAGAGCACGTGTGGCGTCGTGCTTAGAGGTGCTCTGCGACACACATGTGGTCGATCAATCGGTGGTCGATGGTTCGATCTCGCGCTGAAGGTTTACCAAGCCTTCCATCCATTAGGGCTTGGTGATCTGGTACCAGACTTATTTGGGAGGATCGCACCACTGATTTGATATCTCGGTAGACCACTGCGAATCATTGAAAATGCCGAATATGCATCTAACCCTTTGAGAACCGCCATTGATAGCAGGCGGCGTCGTGCTTGTCACTAGAGCGGCAGTCGGTGTGATCAACCTTGCAGATGGAGCACGTAATCTTCACATATGTAGTTTCGTAATAATTTAGGGCTTTTTCGCTCACTTAAAAGGATTTTGTTATTAATAAAAGATAGAATTTGAATCAAGAAGCTTCATTAGACCAATTTTTGGTTGGAACACACACACACAATCACAAAACAATGACTTGCTCGTCAAAAGTGATACTGCACATTGCAATACGATGCTTTTACTACTAGTGGGGCTTAGGAATTGAGACTTCCATAGAGTTGTAGAAAGGTTTATGTTCTCTTGTCATGTGACTAAAAACTCATTATATCATCAATTATATTCTGATAGGAACTTTACTCATCGCTGCATCTTTTCTAAAGAAGTACTCAAATAAATGAATGCAAAATCTATGAAGTCTTGCTCGGCCACGTAATAAAAGCTCTCCTATATAAGTTTCTTATAAAATCTTTCATTGCAGAAACGTATTTTTGGAATATATCACACAACATCGTCAAAAATATTTGAAGAATGAGCCCGAAATGCGTTATTTTCCCAACTGTGTAGCTTTGGTGTTGAAAAGTAAGGATCTCTGACAAGTAGACGCTCTTTCTCCAAAATACGCTTATAGCAAAACTTTCAAAAGCAATTCAGTTATTCATGACAACAGTGTTTGCTTAGAGTCAAATCTTTGTTCTATAATAGCAGAAATCTCCGAATACTCCAACTCCAGTTACGTCTATCACGGTCGTGGAATCAACATGGTGAACGACTTAGCCCCAGAGTTGAGCAGGAGAAAACGAGCAGCTTGGGGAGCGTTTAAGAGCATCGAAGATAAAGTGAAGAAGACCAAGAACATCCGACTCTGTTCCGAGCTCTTCGATTCGACGATTGTCCCTGCCTCAATGTAAGCATCAGAAACCTGGTCGCTACGTAAGCAGGATGAAAGATCACTTGGCGTTATTGAATGCGCAGTCGAAATTATCTCGCAAATGAGAAAAGGGATCCGAATTCCGACTTACGTCAACGATCGAAGATCAAAGACGCCGTTCTACACGCCAGGATATTGAAAATAAGGTGGGCCGGACACGTGATGCTCTTCAATGGCAACCGATGGACGAGAGTTGTCATCGACTGGGATATTAAGCGTTTTATAGGAGAAGCATCGACCCGGTGGTCCGACTTTTTTACGAAAGACTGGAAGACAGATATGACGTTCAACAAATCCCTAGAGCGAGGAGGACCCACTGGGCTACTCCTGCACGCGATAGGAAAAAATGGGAGTATTGCTGGTGCCAGCTCGAGGCGCTGCGAAGTTGAAACAACTTTCACAAGAAGTGAAACGTCATCTTCTTTTTGTTATTAGAACATAATATAGAGATTTTTTGAAAATCAAACGAAATTCTAAAATCTCCGTTTTTCGAGCTCTTGAAGAATCACTAATAGCTAGTGAGAAAGCATCTTACGGAAAAAAAACTAAGGAAACACGAATTTTTCATTGAATGCGACTGCATTCCACGCAAGTCTTAATGAAAATGGAGATTTTCAGAATACATGGGCGTTCTTTTCTCTTAATTTACGTTCATAAAAGTTTCTTCACTTGCATGCTGTCTTTTCGTAGCGATGAAGTTTTCCTTATAATGAAAATTCAATCATATAATACCCAGCAAAGCTCTTGTAGATTTGGATTAGCGCTTTCCGTAAGTTAACTTCATCTTTTTCTCGTGAGTAGAGCGTAGTATGGATGTTGATTTACACAGCAAGCTTATTATAAAAATCGGCATTTCTCTAGATATCGCACAGTTACAAAGACACCGGCCAAAATTAGGAAATGAATGTTAATACCAGCTAGTAGTACGTTTCCTTTCACATTGATATGGTTTTACGTTAAAACGCAAAGAATTTTCGCTACTTCTCCGTCAGACGACAGGAAATAAGCAAACGATTCTTTCGCTGAACGAGAACTTTTCTCAAGTGTGTTAGTAATCATTCGAAAGCTTGAGGCTTGGGAGAGTGCTGGTGTTCGTTTTTGATAAGGCCTTTTGGTAGCTGTGTAGCATTGAAAATTATGTTTTCACACGCGGCGCGCTTTTTTACCATTGTCACGCTTATATTTCACTGGACGAAACTCTTTCCTTGAACTGCTGGTAGTCCTTCTATAGCTTTAATCACATAGAATTCAACAAGTTGTTTGCTTTCTATAGTGTCATTTTCACAGCTCTGTAGCAGAAGGAAAGATTTGTGCTTCACATGCGTATATCTCGCAGATAGAGTAGTTCCCGTGAATTATGAGTAAACCATTGATAGCGTGTCATTCGAAGATTGTAATGCTGCGCTTATTTTCTGGAAAATACATTCCCACTGCTGTATAGCGATGAAATAATATCGAGTTTTACATACGCTGTGCATTTGCTAGTCAGCTACTGTAGGTGCTGGCCGTGGATCAACAGCGCGATTGTCAGACCACACAGGCCCGTTTCATTTGTGGAGTGCGATTTTTGCTATTGAACTTAGGATTTTTCTCCGCTTTGAAAAAAAACTCCAGATAAAACGCATGACTTTCATATCTGAAGTTCTCTCTACGCTCTCATATGCTTTTCGTGCTTCCAGCGAATTATAAGCGTGATAAAAATGAAAGCGCGCGGTGGGTATGAAACATAATTTAATTTGGAATGCTATGGGGCTATGAGAGAGCCTTTTCGAAAAACAAGCATGTGTTGCAGTAATCCGAGATTTATGCTTTTCGAATCATTACTACCACTCCTATGAAAAGTTTCTTGTCCAGCAAAAGGGAAAGCTTCTTCATTTCTTATTGTCTAACCGAGAAGCACACAATCTTTCGACATATGGACGTTCTTTTTACAAAAAATCATCTTTGTAGGAGCCTTTTCAGCGATATTCCATCATTCATGAAATAATATCTCCACAGAGCTCCAGTTTACTAAAAATTTCCCTCCAATTCCATTGCGACGGTGTGCCAATACAGACTTTTGGTGAAACGCAGCGGGTCGCGCGGCGGCTGCTACGCTTCATATCACGTGGTCCTTGGGGGGTTTGTCAATCTAAATAATGCTAGATGACGACGAATGCATAGCCATCCCTCAGGGAGTGATCAATGCCTAGAGCTTTTTAGCTTTATCTGCCGTGGAAGTTATGAGTTATCTTTCTAGTCTAAAACCGAATAAGATGGAACCAACTTCTGGAATACGCGTGTTCTGATGTCGTTTAACGGTTAACCGTCAAAGATGAATTGTTATGCTTTTATAGCTGATTTGAACAAAACCTGGATATGCTGTTGAGACGACATTACCGTTCCTAGAGCGATATCGTTTTCAATGTTCAAGAACGTGAATAACTTCTCATTATTGTCAGTACTATATGGTTACTTCTATTCCTGCTTCAAAACAAATTGTGCGCCACTTTTCGGCAGAATTTTATTCTACACTTGTATTTTATTATTTCAGATTGGAGGGATATCTGTAGAGTGCAGGCATTGAAGGATGTCATCTCATGCGATCACTGGTTGTTATTCGCTTTTCTCATTAGTGTTGGGGTTTGCGTGTAAGTTCGTACTCGATACACTTTGCTATGTTTCACATTACTCATACTATCGATTGTTTGTCTTTGGTTGAGCTCTTTCGTACGGTTTTCAGTTGGTCTGCGGTGATGACTGCAGCTCAAATCTATCAAGTCACAATGGAAGTGACCACTAATGAACGTTTTGAATATTCATCGATATTCAAATTTCCAAACTGGTACTCATTCTCTCGATATTCGAAGTCCGTACAAGTGAGTTTTACCATCGGTGAATACGTTGAAGAACTGAATGTTAGGTAATTGAAAATCATGAGAAGAAATTAATTCATTCAGTTTCTTGAATTGCGCTTTTATTGAGATCACATGTGGCGCAGCGTTAGAGGTGCTCTGCGTCTCTCACATGGTCGTTGGTTAAATCTATCTCGCGCTCATGGCTCACCAAGCCTTTCATCCTTCTGGTGTTGGCAAACTGGTAGCAGACTTGTCTGGGTGAATAGCAAAACTGACTTGATACATCGGTAGGCCACCACCGCGAGTCGTTACAAAGGCCATGAATGGGGCGCATCTCACAGGGATTGTTTAACGCTGAGAGCTTTCTTTAGCATTTATGTTTTCATTGAGTCTTACCAAAGATCTGCGTCTCTCTGTGTATTAACAGACTTGATTTATCGCTCAATTCACCCGTTTCTATAGTTTTATGCGAACTTCCATTCAAGGGCGTTCCTTGATTGAATGTAAAAGAGTGTCAGGAGGGGAGATCAAGTTAGCTTCTCACTTCCCACCTTGCTTCCTAATACACTGCCTAACTAACCCTGCGTTACCCCTTACACCTCCCCCTCCCCGCCTCTGTCAACAAAACAAATACGTAGCAAAAAAGTCTGCGAGGATAGCAGGCATTGAGATAATACATCGGGAGGTCATCTCAATTCATCGCATGAACCACATACGCATTCATTCAGCTCTGACGATGCTTGATAATCATGGCGCATGGCTTCTGAATTGACCAATGCCGAACGCTTTATTCTTTATGTCTTTATTACAAGCGTATGTATTGTTCCTACTTAAGCTGCTCTGTATTGGACACGATGTTCTTTTTTGATCCAGGGACCCAGGATGAGGAAGCTCCACATTTTATCTCTCCGATGTTCACAGATTGGTACTAAAATTTTGTGAGGGTATAAAGCAGTGACTTTAGATTTGATTGGACCTCTTACGTCATCAAAGGTCAAGTACACACTTAATCACTTTCGCTATACCTGCGTATCCCTATGGGATTAGTTAGCGTCGAGCACTTTATCCTTGTATTTGTTAGTGTTTTCATTATTGGCGAGTTACCTGATTGCATTTAGCGGTTCCACTTTCCACGAATTTGTACTCCATGTTATTTTCTATAGCTCATAGCATTTACGTTCATTTTACTTCATTTGGTCCGTCTTATAGTTTTCTGTTTTTTTCACTGTGCGGATCGTGGTGCTTCTAGCATTCGAATCGTTTTTTCCTTCCTGAGCGTAGTAGAATTCTGGATGGACATGTAGCCTTGAAATCTTGAAGATAGCCAGGCTATGGCGTTCCATAGATCGTTCGTTGTTGACTGCCGGAAAGTGTTGAGGGCTGAGCATCAGCTCCATCCCGCGACGAACATCACAACCATTCGACCGCGCTCCCCCTTCCCCCCGTGGCGCTAACGGAAGCAAAGAAATTGGAAATCGTGTTTGGTTAACATCCATAATATTCATAGGTTCGAGAAGAAAGTGGTATAAAGTTATTAGTTGTTTAGCAGTTATCTTTTGAGTACGAAATTTTTTCTCGGGTGGAAGATGTAAAATAGATTAGCAGAAAAAAATTTCCTTACCCCTTTGTTGATGTTCCTTATCCTTTTTTAGATCTCTACCTAGTTCTCTTTTTGTCTTGAGCCAAGGCGCTCTGGCATATTCTCCATCCAACAAGCATGTGATTGGTTTGCAAAGGAGAAGAGCTTTATTGTTGGCTTTGTTACAAGATTCGTGGGACCTCATCTCAAGCCTCAGTTGAACCTTGTGATTCGAGTAGGAGGTGGTAGATGTCGTGTGTCACCACGTGACCACGCCATTAGGCTCTTTTCAAACAGAAAAGCAAGGTTTTGAATTAAAATGCCTTTCTTGCTCAGGTTGGTTGACCCTACTGGTGCACACGTCCCCTATACATTGTACTTCGATACCCGGGAACAATATAATCGTGATGGAGGTAGTTACCCGTTGAGGTGTTACAATTTGACATGACTACCTATGTGGGAGTAATATTGCTGTCCACGTTGGATGATCAAAAGAGCAATGCATCAGAAAAACTTTACTATCGAATTTCGAAAAAAAAAAACTCGCTAAAGATATGTGAGCAAATTAGTGCAGAGTGTGCTGAAAGAACTATACTATATTTTAGTAAGGGGAAGTGTCGCAACATCCACGACTTCTTCTGCGGTGATCGACAGATCGAAACAAACTAATGTTTACGGCATTCCCGACTCGGCACATAGGAACATTTTTAAAGAATAGTGGTGTTTAACCTCTACGATCTCACATAGTCTGTGTAAACCTAAAGATAGTTTTTTATTGTTTTAAATTTACTTTGAAATTTGCTCTTATTCATCATCATATTACTTATCATTTATTGCATTTCGTTCTCCATATAATTTTCTGTCTACCATCGTTCGCAATGTGAAGCTTTCATTTAGACAGAGAATGTATATGAGTAACTTTTCTTTTCCATTCTTGTAAACTCTTTGCGCAAATGTGTTTCGAGGTCAGGATACTAGGTTAATTCTTTCCCAGTGAACTGGGTTGGTTTTTGTTCAGGGTCGTCTTTTCTTTTTAACTCACAGCTGCCATTTACTGGTCAGTGATTTCGCTCCCTTCATCTCTTTCCCACAACCAATCGCTTACAGTTTTTTCTATCTTTTTTTTTCTCGGCAATGTCAAATCGTGAAACAGCTTTGCATGAACTGGTTTAAATTAATATAAAATATTTTCTCAATGTTCTTCAACATAACACTCACCGTCATGTCGGCATCGCATAATCGTCTCTTAATCTCGAAAGGACATCTGACCTCGAATTTTATGAGTAGAGCGTTTAGAGTGCAACGATCTGAGTGGGTGCTCAGGTCATAACTGCAACATCATGCTGGTGAATTTGTTTACATGACACCCCACAATGAGAGTGACAGTGTTTCTCAGCAAGTGATTGTTGGTGCTCAATCAAGCAAGAAAGCTGTGGTTGTCCTCATCCTTGAAGTTTATCACGTCGGAGTTATTTCAAAGATCCATTCATAACTCTGATTTATATGAAATTTGTTACAGGTGACTGACAAATGCACGGTAACACGAATAGGATAAAATAATCAGAGTTTTGTTTTTTTATATAGAAAGAAAGAACTTTGTTGTACTTTTGTTATGGTGAAGAGATAATAGTGTAAATATAGCCAACGTGTAATCTCCATAAATTGAGGTTAATGGTTGTGATGGTTAAGATTCCACATCTTTAGGATAATAATTCTATTGGGAACTTCGTATGGAAATCCTTTTAAGTAACTCCATGCCCGTCAAAGACCATTCTCACCGAGAAGAACTCGGTTTTCATGTTTTCATTTGAACTGGTCAAGTAAGGTTAGCAGTAGAAAAGTAATATGAAAGATTTTGCTACAAACAACAAATTAGATGTGTTAGGCGAGTGGTCGATGAAAAACGCAAGGAGTGGTTTTATTATCACATCAGGAGCGATTGGAAAAAAATAACAAGTTACTCCGCCCTAGGTGAATCATGTTCAAGTTAGATCATTGATTTGAATTCCTAACTACTAGTTCTCTCCTTTGTATTCGCTTTTGAAACTGATTTCATAATAGTACGAAACTTCTATGGAATGTTTACTGATGAATGGATTTGTCAACCTACACGGAGGTCTCAATGTTCTACTCTAAAGTACATTAGTTTTATCGGACGATGAGTGTTTATAGAATATGAGAAAATTTGTGAGAGAAGTGAAGCACTTTCCTACAAGTGTTAGGACCTATATAATAGTTGCTTTACTAAAAAAAAAGACAAAATTACACTTATTCGCTTGCTTTGAGGAATTTTGGTGAGACAGAATATTGGCAATGAAAGACAATTGATGAGCTCAATCTCATCCTGATGTCATATTATTAAGAGATGGCTTGTAGATGAAAAAAAAAGACACGACATATAATGTGAGGATATAGGAATTCTATGCACTGCCTTCAACACTGTCCTCTTGTCTAGGCGGTTTTTTGATACAGTGGACAAATCTTGTAAATGCATGTGAAATATGCAGAGTTATGAGCCCACGTCGACTGTTGTGGTGACTCTTCCTACTTTCGAAGATTCGTATCTTGAAATATAGTTATTTGCTATACCGCTATCATAGGGTGTGCAGTGCACTGGTTGAAGATGACCTGCGAGATGCACGCTGTCTTAAGTGCAATCCCGCCGGCGACTCAAAGCCCATCCACCCATCTACACTTTTGTCGTATGAAAATTGCGGCGAAACTTGTATAGAACGATATTAGCATTGAATCGGTGTTGGTAAGTCTTTGGAAGTTCTCGTAAAAGCCAGATATCATCTAGTCATCTCTGGGGTGTTTGATGAGTCCAAATCCACGACACATCCTCCACGAGTTAATCAACTCTTAGTACAACTCGTTTGCCAATTCATCACAGGTTCAACCAACTACTCGGATTCATCGCAACGCATTGGTTAACTAGTGCACAAACTCGTCTGTCGAGAATGTGGTACTGACATCATGTGCTTCGAATGACATCTGTGAAATTGTTGTCCGGATAAAAACCACCATCTAATGCTCCTGTGAGTTCAGATACGAGACAAGTTGATCGAGAAGGTCCACAACTTATCATGGTTACAGCGGTTTACTTATCCACCAATTCTCTCCACGAACGATGAAAATATAGCGCTTCATAGAAAAACGTGCAACTCCTCGAGCGAGTGAAACCACAGTTGTGACACATATTCAATAGCAATGAAGACCTCAATGTTCTGCTCGGTCGATTGTTCGATGATTGATACGATCATAAATAGACAGAAGTTATCAATCATTAATGATATTGAATTCATTTGCAATAAATTTATCAAGTCGTTTAGAATAGCGATATACGGGATTCATAAAATTGTGTCCTAAATTGCAATGCTGTGACTATATTAATTTGTCTACAAAAATAGCCAAAATGTAGCACTGTAGGAAACGGTGAATACATATTATTTGAAGCTTGATCAGTTCAGTAAGGAACGACAGCCAGTATAGTAAGAGTGATGTTTAATGGAAATGTGTCTGAACACAAAATACCCCGTGGAATCCATCACATACGTGCGGATCCCATGACTGCATAGAAGTGTAATGCTTAACGCTGAAGTTAATGAAATGAGTTGATCTCCCAAATTTTACAGAATTAGTTGATAAATAAAACTCAAATAACTGAAGTGAAGTATAAGAGCCTCATGGGGATTCTTAAAGTGTCAAGTTTTATGCTGTAAAGCAATTTGTTTCACATAACGGAGATCTAAGGAAGAGCTCTTGATTTTCCTTCAAAAAATGCATAAATTTCTAAGCAGTTTTGAAATTGATTGTCATTCAAGTGTCTCAGTTCAAGCGTTTTTCATTACTGACTAATTGCCATCGTTTTGTAAATCCTACTAAGTTTTTCACAACACGTTTCCTTATCTCTTACCCTAAGCCGTAGTAACTTTAACTATCCTAGGGCCGACTATCTATTGGCCTCGGCATTGCCTAATTCAGTATTTTTTACACTAAATGACTTTAATTGATTTTTTTCCCACTTCCTTACTGAATGTTCTTGATGCAGCTGTTCTACGACATTTCATCTGCTAGATTAAATTCATATCAATGGTCGCGCAAATTGTCACTTATAGGCGATCTAGTAGGAAGATCACTGTCATATTTACGAATCACTAGCGCCTATAATCACGTGATCTTCATAGAAATCTATGCTCACGCTTTGTCACTAAGTTTCCTGGAGTGCTCCAGATTCATTATGGATTTCAGTCGACCTTTTCTTCTGATGATGTGCGAGGGTGCGCTTTCCGTTCCCACACCTACAATCACCGTCGCTCACCACCTTGCTATATGATGGGCGTGGTCAGTGGGCTCAACCAGTGCTGCGCGAGAAGGTGCCTCAAACATGTGGTCGTCGACGATCCTTCTCTCCTTATCTAGTGTATTCGGAATAATCGGTCTAGTACTGGTACTTGCAGCAGCACTTACTGACAATTGGACCGAGTATCAGGTAGGAATGATTGGACCATTTTGTCTTTCGACCGCTCAAGTCCACGCGTTGTTTGGCGTCTAACAAAAGATCTCAAGTTCCTCTATAATTTTCAAAGTTATGTTTCATAGGAGCAGATCTGATCTCTGTAATATCGTTTGAATTTTTTCCGCAATGGTTTACGATGTACATTTTCCCGTTTTGTTTAAATGTGTGTTGAGCGTTTGCATTCGGTTTTTTCTCATCTAGAAAAACACGAAATACCATCGTCAACCAATAAGTACGTTTTCGCGCACTGTCCATCGTCCTCTTTTTTTTTTACGTCCTCGTTATCGTGTACAGAAAGTTTGAATTTTACATTTTGCTTTATGCTGAGACCGCTTTGTACAATTATTAAAGCTACACTTGACACTTGACTGGAGTCGATTCTGGATTATAAGTTGCGCTAGGATCACATTTTCCTGAAGAGATAATATGAGTAAACCTATTCTCTTCGCAATTTTATCTCAGTAATACAATAAACACGTACTAAATATTGATTGATTGATTGCTTGATGAGATGCTTTTCTCTGTACGGTTGTAAATAGATGACATTGGTGTGCGTACGTAGGTTGCTGCTGATCAATGGATGGCGATTCTGTCTACCTTGTCCTCAGCTACTGCGCTGCCACCTGTGATAGATCATCACGTTAGAGCACGACGAGATGACGGTGGCGTCGTCGATAGTTCTATATGGGAAAGTGATCTGATGAATAGTACTAGTTCGTATTCGATGTTCTTGAGGAGTCACGCGTCACTTGGTGGGCCGCCGGTGGTTGTCCGGTCGCCCCAACCCCAGCGCACCTTGACATTACTCGCTCTCACGGATCGATTCGACGACCTCGATCGATCAAATAAGGTGCGGTCAGCAAGATAGCCCAGAATGATGGAGGTCAGTTGTAATACAGCAGACATATCCGAGAAATATGAGATGTGCCCGTCATGCCTGAGCACGTCGATTTCATCCCGGTACCTGAATGATCGACTTTCTAGTCATGAGTTAATCCGCTTCATGGATTTGACCAAGTGTATTTAGTTCAAGTATGACTTGATTGAAGCATTCACTTCCGAAAAGATCTAACAAGAAACAGGGCGTTCGATTCGCTTGTACTCAACTATCATCGAAGTCGCTTAATCGCGGCAAATCAGTTTCTCATCCGTAGGATTCACAGATTATGTAATGTTGTGCAATACAATAATAGCAAGCATTAGTCTAGCTGCAACAAGACATTCTGTGAAATAAAAAGCTATGAACCACAGTTGGTGTAGTGGATAACACCTAAACCATCGCAAAGGATCATAGCGGTTCGAAGCCCGGTTGAGGATCCGAGTTATAACTCGTATTTTGGCATTGTTGTGGTTGTGTGCCACCACGTCGTACTCTGCAATGAAGAAAGAACAGATAGTAAATAAAAGTGGAAACTTTGGCCGAAATGTCATTAGCTTCACTCAAGAAATTCTTGGAGTATTTTGAAATACTGGTGTACTCATAATCCAAATAATCAGGAAAGAGACCTATTTAGAGGACCGACTATCTATCTAAGCTTTCGCGCTTATCTGCATGCTTAGGTAAACCGACGAGAAGTGATCAACGCGTTCAACCGAGAGCCGGAGTTGAACGTACGTTTGAAAGACGCCTTTGTTCGTAACGTCAACTACTTCTCACGAAATTACGGACTGTTTCAAATTTGTTTTCCAGATTCTGTGCCATCTGGTCAGTAAGCCTATCACTTGTCATTTTGATTTTTCTTCAATTGATTTGTTTAAATTGACGTTTACAGTCAATCTTACTAACTTTTTCTTCTTTTTCTTGTACATAATCTCTTTGGTCACACCCACATTATGTAGCCTCTTGTTCAGATATTGGCAGCTTTTCGAAATATGGATCTCCATGCATTGATAACACCGATTACTTTCCAATGGAAACTGCTCAAGAGAATTACTCTTCTCAACAATATCAACGCTTGTATTTTATGCGAGCGAATGTAGTAACATACGTTCTTGGTGAGATGGATTTTTTTTTTCTCATTACTATTCAAGATGTAGAGCGCATGTGGCGCAGTGGTTAGAGGTGCCCTGCGTCGCACACGAGGTCAATGGTTCGATCTCGCTCTCATGGCTCACCAAGCCATCCATCCCTCCGGGGTCGGTAAATTGGTACCAGACAGGTCTCAGACTTGTCTGGGAGGATAAGCAGCACTGACTCGGTTCAGCGGGAGGCCTCCGCGAGTCATTGTAAAGGCTAGAAATGCATTCAATCACCTCAAACGAAGTTAAAAATTGAAGTCGAATGCATGGCGCATCCCTCAGGGATTGATCAACGCCGAGAGCTTTATCCTTTTTATCCTTTTATTCAAGATGTAATTGTATCACAGTCACGAATCATGACTCCTATAGAAGTCATGCGTCATACACACGATAGATCCAGTACATGCTGGCTTGGCTTCAAAGCGCCTTTTGCGAAAATCAGTTTGTCTAAAACTTGGTCCAATAACATCGTCACACTCGTTTAACTTTTTTTAAGCACTTTTACCGTTTTCTGAACTGAACAGTTTTTAGACGACTTCGAAAAGCCTGTTTGCCGCTCCTTTACTCAGTACTAATTATTGCTGAATAGACACTGATTTTAGTGCGCATAGAAATCTGAACGATTGATTGTTGACCAGATTTACGGATGGTTCAAGCTGTCACGAATGTGATCAATGCTGATCGTATTGAATTTGTCCCATGGTAGCGGTCGTTCTGAGCCTGATAGTATTCATTTGACGTTATTTCTTATTCATCTTGCAATGCTATCACCACCAGTCATGGTTCTGCTGTATTGAGTCACAATTCTTTCTATCATATAACCTACTTGAAAAGGGAAAATTAACGACTATGATGCATACAATGCCTTACGTTTTTCCATACTTGCAGGATTCACAGGGTTAATAACTTATTTATACGTTTTAAAAGGTCTAAAGTTGTCAGCTAATTGCTCCTATTCTCATTTTTGTATATTTTACATGGTATGAGTGATTATGCGGCAATTGTGATGATGTTCCTATAGAAACTAATTAAAAGCTGAGTAGATATTCAGCTCCAATAATAATTTCGGGAAGTTGTAGGTCTCGGTGTAGTTGTTGTTTGTTTGGCGATCGCTGGTATCGGATGTGCACGACAATCCCGTAAGGCATTCATGTTCACTGGAGTCGGTCTTCTTCTCACGGGTGTGTTTTTACTGCAGTTTTTTCACTACACCCTGTCCTATGGCATTCCTGCACGTGTCGAACTGTTTGAGACTTTTTGTGTTCTTTGATCCGCAAATCTACTGCGTTCAGGAAAATACCTTTCCCTTGTAAATGTTCTCGAACGGATGTTTCTAATCGTGAATTTCAAATTCAAGTAACTCTAGAGCGAAAATTCCGCACTTTTTTTTAGTTCTGTTGTTCGCGATATCCATGGCTTGCTGGCACTATGTGAACTACCTCGAACGAGCCGTACTGGAAATGCCACCATTCTATAAGTCATGGGAACCAGTAAGGAATTATGACAATTATCTGCATTGCATTCAACACACCCGTTAATTGACTTATAGCATTGGAAATTTTGAGCACAAATTAATGCTTTACGAGCGTTTTCATCCTAACGAGATCCGTTGATTTATCGCTTCACCACTTGTTCATCATCGAGATTGAGAGGAGATAGAGAAGTCGATGTGTCTAGTGGAAATGCGAGTGTCTTTTTCTTGATGGATACGCGTTAGAGGAGGACAAAACCGGTATTGTCCTCAAGGGGGGACGACGCTGAACACTGCGGAGTATAGGACGGGAAGGGATAGTTGATGAGATGTGAACATAAGAATATGACTAGTTTCGAAAGCAAACTCAGGAAAAAAAAGTGTTCCATAATGGAAGAAACACGCTAGGTCATTATGACGTACGTCGTCTTGAATACGGTCAATTTACGCTTTCAGAATATCTTCGCAGTGAATATTTTCTTGAACGATGCTGGTTTTCATTCAACTCAAAAACACCCAATATGTCCGATGTCAGCTTTACCTTTGTAATGTAAACTTTCAAAGTGTTTTTTTCGTTTTTCTTTAGCCTTAGGAAAACACCTACTCAACATAGGGTAGCTATGTCAAATGTTACTATGTTGATACTTGGTCGATAGCCAAGGAAATGTGGATTACTTCCAAGAAAGAGTAGATGTTTCCCTACATATTGTCTTATTATGCCATCTGTGCAGATAAAAGTGAATGAAACGTCCTCAACTTGCTCATATGATGTTACTTGTGTTTGATATTCAACCATAAGGGGAGCAATTGGCGGAACCACAAACGTACCTTTGTCTCTAATTGAGGTTCTTGAAGAGAACACTCAAGGTCAGCCTTTAAGGACAATTATTTCATTGCGGAAAACATCATTACTTACTAACTATAGATGTTTTTTTCGGAATGTAAACCTGTTCAATCTGCTATGACACTACTGTCACACCTTCTCAATAGTCGGTTTCAGCCGTTCGTTCTTGAGCTTCTTTCTAGTACTCTTCTATGACAATGTTCCAATGTCGGTTTTACTGCAGATTCTCAAATCCACCACTCGTTTCAACTTTGGATGGTCACTGGTCGTCGCATGGGTTGGCATACTTTTTATTCTCTTCGCTTCGGTGTTCTTCATTTGTTCAGCTAGTCGATTAAAGGTAAGAAATGCATCAATGTTCTTTATAAGTCATTTTTTGTTTCATGTCAAAATATTATGTTATTGGTTGTAGTCTTTTCATCTATTAAGCTTCATGGTGTTAGCTTCGAGTAACAAATGATTTAAGCTATAGCCATTCAACATAATTCATATAGTGTAAAAAATACACTGACAAAGAAAAGAATTTCAAGGAGATGATGAGGGTGGCATTTATTGCTGTATATGTTTGGGCATTATGATGGTTTATTCTCAAATATTTCATTGTATTGAACTTTAGTTCTATTAATTCCTATTGGAACCAGTTTCACGTAAATGAACTCTGCGAAGAAACTATAGGCTTTTGGTGTGTTTGTTGATTATCGAGGTGTTCTGCGTTTACGAACTTATCCATAATTTGCGTTTCAATCGACTTGTTAGTGTTGATGTGATGTGTTGTCATTCGAAGTAGTTCATCTCTGTTTATCATGTTTTCCGTCCTTCAAAGTTCACAAGAGCATGCCGCGATGAATGGCGTACAGAAGAGACCATGTTTGGTGGTCGAATGATTTTCTGCTTAAACAACGATATCGAAAATGTCGGATGTGATGTCGTAACGTTCGTGCATACACCGCGGATTGTGCTGGATGGCTGCCGGCCCGCAATCACGCAGTGATGCGATGCTATCGCGTCGGTGCGCGACTTCCTTGACCCGACCCTGTCAGGGTCGACCAGACTTATCTCTGTTGATGACACTGATGCGATTATGACCGAGACTGTTAATTCGACTGGCACTGGCAAATGAATTACACATTCCTGTTCTCAATTCATTGGTGTAATCGATGTTATTCTTGCGTGGGTTTTCTCAAGGAGCCGGTCGTGTCGCGTGGCCCCGCGCCTTTGTCATAGTATCGCACTCTGTTTCAGCTGGTTGCCGACATGATTTTACAAGTCGTCCTAAGATTGTGGATACTTCTACGACGCATGTTCGTAGGTGTTCGACGCGTTTTATGAAACCACTGACACACGTATGAGGTCTACTATTTTCATCGGCTGACTCATTTCCTTCTTGATATTATTCAGCATTACGATATATCGAATACAAACTGGAGCGAAGTTTTGATGTTCAGTAGGAAGGGGAAATGATAACCATGTCTAAGCTTAATGTTCTGAACGGTCGTTCTGAACGGTCTTGGTCATATCAAAAACCACATAATGTTCGTAGGGTATTCAAGTAAATTCGAAGGCTTTCAGCAGGTATTGTATGTTTTATCTAGAATGCTCAAAGTCGGCCGGAGGGAATGCAGGTTGAACCAAACATACTCAGTATGACATAACCTTCTTACTCACTTATGCTTGTATGCAAACATCTAAGCGATCACAAGAATTCATCTGCTATAAGACATGTGAAATTTGTTTTATCTGCGTACAAGAGCATATTACTTTGAAGGAACAATCAAGTTACCAATTATAGTAAGTGCTCCTATTATTCGTAATGATGTTGAGTGATCCCACATTTCAACTTTTCCGAGGGCCAAAAAAGAGTGGTGGCAAAAGAGGCGTCGGTAGTGCAGTTGGATAAGCACGTGCTCCCGGATAGGGTGAAGTGTGGGTTTGAGTTCCTTTTAACATCAAAGTTATACACATCACTTAACATCACTGATTATATTTGTAGCATCATAAAACTACTAAAGGCGATAAAAAGGAATTCTGTATGATTATACATATATCCACTGACATATATTTGAAACAGTAGAGAACGTTACAGTTAATCTTCATTTTCACATACTTTTGTGACACTAGTTCTCTTCATTTGCTTTGAAAAGTTCTACAAAGATCAGTTCATCTATCGCCACAGTTTACTGATATTGTCACTTTCACATCCTATTTACCTCAGGGACGCAAACGTAGATGCGTGGGGTATCATAATGAGGTCGATTAACAACATGCGTTTTTCTTGTGGCCAGGATTTCTGGTCGTATCCTGTTATGTTGGTGTTAGTCGCTGTGTGATTGAAGCTGGGATAAAAACGTTTTCGTTGGCCTATAAACCAAGATGAAAAACTGGATCTTATTCCGTCTTCTGGACTTTCTTCAAGTTTATGTTCACTAGCGAATACAGTTCTTTAGAAATCTTTCCTTCCAAACTTATGTAGCATAAATTCCCTTGTGTTTGGTACGTCTCAGAGTTATCCTTTCGTTTGACAATGGACTATAAGAGACCCACTGCTGGAGGTATAATCGCTATGAAAATTTTTTCCAGATAATTAATGCCCATTGTTCTGAACGTAAACAAGGTCGATGGGGACACCTCATCGTTGGAGTAAAGTGATTAGGAACAGTACGTGATAATGGAGTTCCATAGTTCAATTTCGAATATGTTAAGTATTTTTGAGTTGTCCACCATCAGCGTTCACAGTCACTGAAGATTTTCGCGATTAAGATCCATTTAAACGTAGGTAAGTGATCCTCAGAACTCTTTACATTGATTTTTCGGCAATGTTATGATGCCCTAATAATACATCTAAGACTGTTGAGTGGTATGCGATAGTGCAATAGTCCAGGCGAGAGTCGACCCCCGAGTTTCACCCATTGTGAAACGGGAGAGGAGCGTGCTACCTCTGTACCATAGAAGCCACGGCTTTGGTACCAAATTTTCTTCTATGTAAACCATATTGAGGCTGTCAGCAACCAATCTTGAATGGGTTTGGTCTGGTAAGCACATATCAGCATCAAACACGCTAAGCTAACAGCTATTGGATATGTATAATAAAGGATAAAGGATAAAGCTCTCGGCGTTGATCAATCCCTGAGAGATGCGCCATGCATTCGTGTTCTATTTTTGACTTCGTTTAAGGTGACTGAATGCAGATCTGGCCTCTGCAATGGCTCTCGGTGGCCTTCCGCTGTACCGAGTCAGTGCTGCTTATCCTCCCAGACAAGTTTGAGACCAGTAAGGTAGGTACCAATTTACCAAGCCCGGAGAGATGGATGGCTTGGTGAGCCATGAAAGCGAGGTCGAACCATTGACTCCGTATGCGATGAAAAGCACCTCTAACCATTGCGTCAAATGAGCTCCTGGATATGTGTAATCTTTGAAATTCTTTATTTTACCGCTTCTAAACAGTATCATTGATCTGATTATGCATCTAAAAACATTGAGTGGCATGCAAGATATCCGACCTCAGGTGGGAGTTGGACGTGCGTTCGTTCCACCCATATCGGGGATATAGATATTAGTGTTCGATATGGACTACGTAGTGCACGTGTAATGTTCGCTGAGTGTTAGCATTCTGATGTTTGACGTCGCCCGTGGAAAATCGGCCGTGGGAGAAGGCAAAATCGCGACGTAGTCTGATCGAAACGAATTTCATTCAACCACTACTAATGCAAACATGGTGACCGATGTTCTGTTTGTCCATACGATACGTGAGCAATAACGACTTGAGCATGTGATTGCCCTATGCGAACGTCATGACCATTGATTAGGCTATTCGACAACACAATAAACATAGAACGGTTGAACTGTAGCTCACTCGACATCAGTAACGATTAGCACGATCAGAAGCTCTGCTAAAGCGAATGCTGACACTCATTTTGTTTTCCGTTCGTTGTCGAAAGAGAAAAAGCGATGAATTGTTGTTCGCGGGTGTTGTAATATTCATCACGCTCTTTTGCTTTTGATTTCTGCTATCTGAGTCACGATCTTTGTGGGAAACTATCTTAAGGTTGTGATCTTTTGTATCGCTATGCATGTTACGGTTTTGTTGTCGCATATATCGTGTAATACATTATCTATTGGTATGTTCCAAACACTCCAAGAAACATCTGAGAGCGTTTGGAAGGATGCTCGGTTGAACCGATTTTTCGAAACCTCACAGCCCTAGGTAGCAGAAATTTAGGTTAAAGGAGAAGCAAAAATTTTTCAGTTTGAACTACATTTACGAGAATATAAAATTAAACATCATAAGATGTGATTCAAGTAGAATTTCCTCAATGCTTGCCTTATACTGTGTTCATTTATCGAAGAAGAATGATGGTTCATCATCTCACAATAGAAGCATGAAGTCTTAGTGTGGCCAGTGTTCAAAAACGATGTAAAGTGTTACGATCTACTAACTCTACATTTTTTGAGCATCATTTTAACTTATTGTTGATAATAAAGTTGTGATACTTTGTTTCGTGTAGAAGGAAGAAGAGAAAGCGCTGTCGGCTAAGCATGGTGCATACATGATGAACAACTACTATGATAAAGGAGCGATGGTTCCATACGGTTACAACACTTATGGTGGTAAGTTCCAGGACATTTTACATATCAATATTTTATTGAAATAGCAAGAGCAATTTAAGTGAAGTAGAAAAGACACGTGTGAGATGCGGATGTGAAAAACGATCTGTTTTATGTTACATTATGAGAAAAGAGTAGAATAACGTTATTTTTGAAATCGCATTAACTAGTAATCCAAATAACAACAACGACGGAAGTGATGGGATCGTCTTGTAATCCATATTAGCCAGCATTTATCTCTGTTAGTTATCGCTCTAGCAATTTCTCGCCATGAATTTCTTTTGAAGTGAAGACTTCTTCATTCGCAGATTTTTACGATGCTTCACACAGGTTACGGTAACTATCCATACGGCTATGGAGGACAATACAGCAACGGATACTATGGATATATGACATATGGACGTTGAACACTCTAGTGATATTATAATGAAATCAGGTGGTGTAGCTCACACTCACGCACGCACACAGGTTGTAGCTCAAAGCAGTCATTTATCTAAGTTGCACCTCGTTCTAAATGAGCTCACTATCAGCTCTGATTCTCTTGAGGTCACAGTATGTATACCTTGTTACTTTATCTGCAACGTTGTGTCATGTTTTATGCACGGATCTGTTCAAAGTAATGTCACTCTCGCAGCGTGAAACTGCTCCCTTATTTCTCATGAGGCCTATTAATTGTCGACTAGCTTATAGATCATCAGGTTGATGGCCGCACGTGTGTTTGTCTGGTGGTATTCTTGCCTGTTCCTCATCCATACCCTCTCGCTATGATAAAAATGTCTCTGTGTTGCATTTCTTGTATATTTACACTGCCTTTATTTTCTCATCATTAGCAGCCATTGCGTTGTGACATATTACTATTGGAGCAGTATGAATGTACAGTTCTCCATGAGAATTTCGCTCAATGTATTCATTGGTTATATTATATGTTCAGAGAATGTTTACGAATAACTTCAGTTTTACTGAGGAATTAGCCTTTAGTTTGTAAGGTTGTTGCTGGGTATTTCGCATAATACCCATCTCATCAATTTCCGTTTTCGTTATCTTTTTCCGGAAAAATTCCATTGTCACGATCATCGTTACTACATTGTATTCTCGCTAGCTGCCGTATTTGAGATCACTGGATTACGGAAGAAAATAAAATATTCGTCTGGTGGAAAGTGATTAGTTTGAAGATTGTAAGGAATTGAAAACATGAAAATTTCATTTACTTGATTTGTTCCCAACTAATTTTCTCGGGAAACGCGAGGGCTCCGACATATATGATGATTTGTGGCTAGGAAGTCTCACGAAGGAGTACAACATGTTCAAAAATTCCGTAGAGTACTAAGTTAGTGCGGAAGTAATTTGATTTTCTCGATGCGAGCACAAGAAAATCATTGCCGATTTTAGTTTACACGATTAATTGAGCGTCGCTAAATTCATTTTTGTGACAATCGAGTCATATCTCCTGTATCGCACGGACTCAACACTGAAATCGCTCCCTACAAGTTTTGTGCGGATTCAGTTCAAACATGATTTTCCCATGATGACGACCTTGTTGAGGTGTTCGCTATAAGGTGTCTGGCACAAATAACAGCTGGTCGTTTTGAATCGTCTGAACATTTACTACCTAGCGGCTGTACTTCACTTCGAACGGTATATGATTCCTGATTAATCGATCAACCTATCGGAGACGGATAAACAACCAAATTCCCGCTTAGCATGCATAGTGAAATTTAGAGCACTAATGGAATACTATGTGTTACAAGCTCTAGAATGCTGACATACAACCAAAACTTCGACCCTGACTTATATACAATGTAGCCGAGAAGGCTGACTGACGTTTCCCGTCCTGAATACATTCCCACGACACCGCCGATCCACTCACTCTGCCTTGCTCACAATAATATTATTAATTGATCCTTGTGTTTATGACCTCAGTTGCCATCCTGTAAAGAAAATTCTTGCATGTTGTTTTCATCTGCTTCACATTAATCTTTTGAGAACATCTTTGATGTGAAAGGGATATGGTGCAAACAATCAAAAGAGGATACTTTTATTATTGCATTTAGACTGTGATGTTTTCTATAATTTTCTGTGAGTTATCCAGAAAAAAACTTTCTAGAAGCGTTTGAGAGATGGAGGCATCCAAGAAGTTTTTCTCGAGACTTGTCATGTTTTTTTTTTCTATTGCTGTGGCCTCAGTCAAGTAGTAAAAAGACTGGTTTGTGTATTATCTAATAAAGGAACTTCTGATTCCCCTGATATCAGCACATTATCTGGGAGAATGATATACTGTTTGATCGACAAGATTACCCTTTGGGAGCTTGCCCTCGACCTTCCCATCATGTGAAACAGTCACCAATCTGTATGGATCAGAGGTAGGTAATTTACCTTCTTCAGTCCGGGTTCTATGGTACAATCACACTGAAACGACTTCCAATCTAGGCTCATTTTAAAGAAATGAATCGCCAAATATTGCACAGAAATTTCTCACTTCTCATCTTGGCTGATCATAGTGAGGGAGGAAGTCCATCTGAGCATCATCAAGTGTCGGTGGTGCAACAGTTAGCATAAGCTCCCGGAAAGAGTGAGATCTGGGTTCAAATCCCAGCTGACACAAATGTTTCCACACAGCACTCCACAAAATTGGGCATATCATGACATCATACCACTGTAAGTGGCAGTCAAATAAAAAAGGATTCTGACTGACATCATCAAAGACACTCTTAAGAATCTCCTGAGTCACGATGACATTGAACTGTACGAAAGATAGAGTGGATAGGAATATTGGTTGAAGTTTTCTGCTTCACTTTTAAGAATGTATGTGGTAATATAAGAAATGTTTGCGCTAATCTTCTTTTTCAGGAATTAGTTCGTATCTACATTTAGCTGACCATTTCTTGCTTTTCATCATATAACATACATAGGCAGAAATGTAATTAGCTGTCAAAATATTAGCTGTCCTATGTACCATCACATGCATGAAATTTCCAGGCGATTTGCACGTCTAGTGTCCGTTTTCATTTTAACAAGCTCAGACGTGTTTCTGTCATACTCTGTGTGGGCAGCAGCTGATTGGAAAAAGAGATAAATGTAGCAAGAATTAGATGACAAAATACAGTTTTGTTAATAATTTAGAGAGACAACTTTTGGGACGAGTTCATCCTTAACATAGAAAATATGCTACCCATGTTAACGTCGTCGCACATCTCATTTCAGTGTCACAGCTTGAGCTTTTTAGGATAACTGTGACCTCAATGAGTTTATGTTAAGTTATGGCAGGAGATGGCCAACAACCATTACGCAATGGGTTCAGACTGATTGTTCATTCAGGAAAACAAAAACTACTAAGTAATCCTAGAATGTGGTAAGGAAAAATACAAACCATCAGCCTCCACTAGAGCGCGTGTGACACAGTGGTTAGAGGTGCCATGTGATACGCATGCGGTCGATCAACCGAATGTGGGTAGTTTCCTCTCGCACCCAACGTTGACTAAGCCTTCCATACCTCCGGGATCGGTGGGTTGGTATCACACTTGTTTGAGAAGAGAGCAGCACTAATTTAATATTCGATTGGTGAACGCGACTGATTACAAGACAAGATGTGCATGCAATCACCCCTAGCAATACTTAATGGAGTCAAATGTATGACGCATCCTTAAAGAGCTGATTAACGCCAAAAGGTCCATTTTTCTAGACTCAGCTAAAATCAGTTGATCATGGCACGTTGTCGTGTCTCTCAATTTATCAATCAACGAAGTATCTGCGTGGGACGGAATTTCTAAAATTTGCTTCAAATTTTACATATTTATATACGAGGATTCCTACGGAAGAAGAAGAGAAATCTCGTAAGCTGTGTAACTTCAAATTAGTACTGCTCCGACAAGAATTCTCATCCAACCATTTCTTCAACAGTCACATATTACCATAATTACATATACAATAATATAAAGTGATATGCGAAACTTTGAACTTTGAGCGGTAGTTAAACCACTGTCTATCCTTGCCAGGACACGTGTTAGCCACTGTACTTCAGGGGCTTCTGTTCTGTTACCACTTTTTAACGCCCACGGGAAGCTTAGAACGCTTCTTTGGAAAGAGTGAAACGCGGGTTCCACTCCAGCTCAAGGTTCAAAGCTCTGTATTTGTTCCACAGCTTGAGAGCGAGAACAATTCGATGGGACTATATAGGAGTTTACGGTAGATATGATACAGTGATCCAGCCCAGTTTCTCCGAACTGTGATCAATCGACTTTGCATTGTGCAGTGGTCGGTTAATGCATGAGGTGTCCATCGAGACATCCTTAGAGGACTCATTTCATTTAGATGGTGAATTATGGTACAATGATCGTGTCCAGGTGTCTGATCATGCTATTAGAACTCAAACATACCACAGCCATTTGCCAAAAACCTGCTTACTAGCGCAAATGCTCTTAATATCGAGAAGGTAAGGTTTCAAACAGTAATTTTCTTTGTAACAACTATACCAGAAATTAAATGATGGCAGGTCATCTTTGATCACATTAATCCTTTAGTTACCAACCTTCTTCATAGGAAATCTCCTCTGAATATTGAGTGGTTAATCGACAACCAAATCTCGGTGAATCTAATACCTTATTTGGTTCTAAGTAATGCCTCTGCGCTTTAGCAGTGAGAATAAAGTTATGTGCCACATTTGGTATACTTTCTTTGCTCGGATAAGTTCTATGAATAGCTTTCCATCGGAATGTTGACAACGATTTAATAGCGTAAATTTTGATAATTCTACAACTGGTTCTTAAATTGAAATGGTCTTCACGCGGTACTGCAAGAGCAAAACGAAAATTATGTTTTTCAATCAGAGCCTTGTTCACACTTAAAGGATATCTATGCATGGAAAGCATAGAAGCGTATTGAAGCAATCGTGTTGCTTCTGGTCATCAAAGAAGATCTGAAAATGTTTTTTAAAAAAGAAAAATTTCTAGCTAAACAAGAAAATCGCATGCTATCAAACGGCGCTGCGCGCAGCTATTTCAACTGCCTCCTCGAAAGGGCGCGATTTTCGTTATTTATGAAGCAAATTTTCACCGCTCAGTAAAACTTTTTCAGCTTCGTGTATTCTTAGAAAAGATTTTAGTCTATCGTCCTATAGTACTGGCTTTTAATTTAATTCCATAATTCTGAACGGACTCGCTATAAATTTGAAGAGACGGGATGACTACTTTGAGCGCAAAGTGAAATCTTCTTTCAGTCTTACAGCGCTCTAAGATGGCCTTTTCAAGATCTGAACCAAGATCGAAATCATTGAAACTTTTTCTTCAAATAATTATTGGATTATTATTGAAACTTCAGTGAAAAGTCAAGTGCAGATATTCTTGCAGATAATGAACATGAAAGATAAAAATGAAAGTTTCTTTTTACTGTTGCTGCACCGCAATAGAATATTCTTTCAGAAGCATGCCCACTATTAAATTTACCGTTTCTCAAGCTAAGGCACTGTTGCCAATGACTACTCTAGAAAACCTTGCTGTAGAACTTCGATAAACTCTGAGAGACTATTTCGAACTTTTTCGAAGTTTATATATCAGTGACCAGAGTTTAAGTTCTCAACACAAATATAATATTAGCAATGCAACCAGTGCTTCGTAATGCACTTAATCCATATAATGTTGCCTCATTTTCAAAAAAAAAGTAATCATTTGTGATGACTTTTGGTGAGATTATCACAATTTTGCTAAAACAGTGTAGAGCAATTAAGTACTAATCTATATTCAAGTCCACCTCAGTTATATTATACTTCTCGATAATCATCAATTAGTACTGGGTCTGAAACTCAGTTCTGTCTCATTTTCTGCTAATTCTATTGAATTACAAAAAATTCATTTCTTGGTCTTGTTTATCGTGCTTAATGTCATTCGAAGGCTCGTCATCTCGAGATCCTGGATGTGTAGGCCATTTTTTTTTGTAACTGTGTAAATTTCATTTCATTAGGTTGGCAAGCAAGTTCTGTCACACTTTTTTTGTTAGTTGTATTTATTTACAGTAAATTGATTTCTTGGTTAAAATTGTGTTTTATGTCATTCGAAAGCTTGTGATTTTCAGATTCTGGTTATGTAAACCATTTTATTTCTTGGAGCTGTATGAAATTTTCTTTCACTTTAGATTGAACATTTCAAAACTTAAATCGTGAACGCCTCCTGAACGTTACTTGGATCAATCTGCCACCGAACGGCACAAAACTATGTAGAGCGCTTAACCGCAAGACGGTTGACTTACTAACTAAACAAAGATGTTCCAAAAAGTTTCGTACAGGCGGCATCAACACGGCAAAATTGGCTGCCTCAGCTTTATCGAAGTGGCGCCAAAACAACGCCTGTTCACATATTGCTCGTCTTACAGTGCAAAAGATTGAAGAATAGAAGTGAAAGCATTTAATATATCCACTGTATAGCCCAGATGCTGTCTCAGGTGATTACCATCTTTGCAGTTCTCTGCGAAAATCCTTGGAAGAAAAACGCTTTGCTAAGATCGATGATGCGGTGAAGCACTTGTATTCATTCTAAGTAAAAAAATCCTGCAAAGTTACAAAAATTCGACTTGTATATTTAGAATCTCGAGATAACGAGCTTTCAAATGAAATGAAACACGATAAAATGACCAGGAAATAATTTATTGTGAATAAATAAAAATTTAAAAAGCGGCAGAACTTAGTTCCCAACCTGATATTTTCCACGATGATATGAGCTTCTGTGAGCACAAACGAAGTTTTATCAGTGAAGCTTGACTAGTTTCAGTTTCATTAGGTCATTCAACCAAAATTTTGTGCAAATCACACTATCACTATGCCATGCGCAGTTATCGATAAAATACGTCACTGCATTTTGCGATGATATTTAAGCATAAGTCACCTATCGGAAACACCTTCTGCAATGTCCTGGTGAACTTGAACTTTTCATAAAAATTCAGGATCGCTGAAGAAGGTGTTCTGAACAAATCAACGCAGTCTTTTCCTGCATGTTTATCAAAGGTTATTTCACGGCAACCTCGTCCTCTCAAACTCAGTATATATCCGTAGTACGCTGTTATGTGAGAGAACTCTTGCTTTTCACGTATCAGTGTCCTCACAGGAAATCGGTTGTAGTCGTCCTCCTTCGGAGTTCCTATAACATGCATCCAGAGCTTCACTAATGTATTGCTGCTTGTTATAGAACTCCTGATCATAGATAAATTCAGAATGATGATTTGGACTATGATGCGGTTTATTGGAAACTGTGCGTTGATGACTGACTTACTCTTAATGATTTCAAGGATAGCAGAACCATGAACATTCTTGAATTCCATAAAAGACAAGTGAATAACGTGTGGTTGTGTGAGAGCTTTTGTCATTGTAGGAGCAATTTCCTGCCTGTAGGAAGAGCGGGGGCACTTTGTAGCCTATTCTTAGCTATGCATCCGGATTCTCTCAAAAGATGAACTCCTTCTGAGCAGTGCAATTATTTTGAAGTGAGATATCACTCTATAAGACTCTAAGACTCGATATCAGCTGTATTTCTAAATCGAACAAGAGGTGGTGTTAAATGTCATTGGCTATCACGTGCAAGTATAACAAAAGAATAGTAAGATCCAAAGATTTCAATCCGAATGCACAAATGTGAACCTATCGGAGCGGAGCCCGACGAAGTACTCATAGCTACCTCATGCTACTGTTATAATGTGATGGAAGGTATGAAAAGGAGCGTCATGATGATAGTACGATGATTTTCATGCCCTCCCTCAAGTCACTTCATCGTTTTGCTCAGTAATATTGAAAATGGGAAATTAACGTTACCAGGTTTATAATGAGAGGTAAATTTAAGAAATCCAAAATGGTAAGGTTTGCTTACGAGATTCCCAAATGGTTGCTTTAATACAAAAAAGCATGAAGTTGCCCTCTTTTCTCTTTTTATATCTCACTTTTTCCAGCTTTCAATCAGCAAGGTAGCCTTTGGAGATAAGAGATCTTAATAACGGAGTAAGGGTTCGAAGAATTTCCGTTGTCATTCCAGAGTCAACAGAAGACTGTTTGCTTGCCTGTGCACTGTAGCCACACCGACCTGTATCTGAATCGATTCGGCTTTCCCGACCACCTGACCACTCTAAGACTTTCAATGGGAGGTTCTGGACAGATTGCGATGAATTCTAATCTGATGAACGTCTCGGAGCCTTTCAAGATCTGCACTCGATAATTTTCCTCTCTTTAACCCGAACTGAGATTCTCACACTATTCTAAATAAAATCTTCAAAAATTTCACATATTATAGATCTTCTACGACATTTGATGAAGCTTAGAAGTCACTATTCGATTTCAATTTACTTGCAGTAGATGAATTCTGGAAAATTTTGTTAAATTCACGCTCTACTTGAAGTCCTCGTCGATAGCGCCTGTATGCTAGGGCATATCATTGCATCTTTTGCTTTATTGGGTGTAGATTATGAACAATTTTTTTTATGAGAATTGTGATGATAAAAACTGGAGTATACGATTATCTAGAAGGAATTTCGAGGCTACACAATTTGGTATATGTTTCCAAATTTCTCAGCCTGTGTAATGTTGTTATATGGGTATTTGATTGAGAAAAATCAGAAATAAAAGGAAATATATTGGTACGAAAATGCGTAGTGGATGTCAGTTTGGTCAACTGCGCGAAATTATTTCCTATCTATTCATCCAAGTGTGATAGTCCTTTAATGGGGGAAATTTGATCGTAAATCTACTAAATCCTAAACTTTCTCCTATCATTGTTTTCAACGTTTTCGCTTACATCCACCATCAATAGCCTTTTTATATTTCAGTTTCCATGTTAGTGAATTACAAGAAGCATTTTCAATGGAGATTTGATACAGATATTATTTTCCAAGCAGTTACTAATATATTCTGCATCACTTTATCTGTTTCTACGTTCATACAGCTTTGAGACTGTTTTCATAAAAATTTCTCTAACAGTTTGATTGCTCAGCTGCGACTCAGAGCGGCCTGGCCACGGTGTTTTATATTCACTTTACTATTCTGGATATCTAACAGTCCTAATAAACTTGAGGATCTATGTTCTTTGGGATCACACGTTGTATCATTCTATTGATCCTCGTGGTCCAGAACCATGCGTTCCGTTCTAATCATTTACGTCTAGATCCTATTTTAACTTTAGTCGTCAGTCAATTTAGTATCCTTTTGAAAGTGGTCAAAATAAATCTAGTTGGACAATGATGGTTTAGAACAAATTGGTGGAGTTGGGCTGCATTGGTGCAGGACGAAAACGTCATGTCAGTTTCTATACAGGATCCAAGGGCTACACCACGTTACATCGCTGATCAACTGAGACGTTTCGTTCTAGTTGACGATGCTCCTCAACCAGGTTGATCTATACTGTCTTGAAGATGCTTTTCAAACCGTATCATTGTATGACGTCTATAGCAAAGTAGTAAATCTATATTATTACGGATGTGATGGAGGTATGACTTTCATAAATGTTTTTTGATATCAGAAATTGGCCAATTGTTAGTACGCTGAAATCTACATGATTTCAACTTTGGTCTGAGACGAATTTCCATTTTTTCTTCCCAGTGTTTCATCATGTCACTTCTTGATTAAGTAAAAACTACCTCTATGAGTAAAGAAAAGTGTCATTAATGCATTTTATTCATCGTCTTTTACTCAGAGTGTACAGTGGATATCAACCTAATGCCACATCAACTACAAATTCAATGATAAAAATTGGATGAGAAATTTTTTCCGTGAAATTCCTTGAACCAGTGAGAGCACAAAAGATATTCAATTGTAGATGAAAATGTTCTTATTAGATATTCTTGTGCATTTTCATTCATTAGCTTAGAGAAATTATTGTAAGTTAGTTTTTTTTCATGACCTTTGTTAGATAAAATTGAATCGTTCTACAATCATGCTTCAAAATACTCTCACAATTTATTTAGTCCTGTCATCACGTTGTTCCAAAAATATTGCTCATATTTTGAAACAGCTGCAGTATTTCATAAATCACATACTTATTTTATGCATATGTCTTAATGTATTTATGGGTAATATTGCCATGACGTTTATATTAATTTCAGCTTCGCGAAACGCTATTTCGCTCTCTGACGCCGGATTTGCGTTGCTTAGTTTGAAGGACCAAATCCTCATCGATAACTCAAGGTTTGTCAACGGGAACTTTGGAAAAACTTGGACAATAGGTGTGCTTGTTTGCGAAATGGCTGACCGCTGATCGAAAGCATGCGTTCTTGTTTCTATATACCGCCAAGCGATCCGGTTTGTTTATTGCTTTTCTAGCCCTCATAAATCGTACTAAGTGACAGTATCGTAAATGAAGTTTGGAATGTCGACTAAAATTTCATCTCCTGTAAAAGTAGTGATTAATCTATAACTACTGAATTGATAACTTAATGTAGTTTATATGCGTTTATTTCCATGCACTGGAAACCGAGCTTCGTTCAAAAGATCTTGGATCATTGTAGTTGCTTCAGCACATCTATGGCGTAGTAAATAGTCAAAACTGAATATGAGCCATTATCATGATTGTGCATTAAGCACGCTCAAAACTATGCGATAGACTGAAGTGGGACCATTGTGGAAAAATCGAGAACTACATAAAGAAAAAGGGATAGTTTTAAGACTTGAGAATTGGAAATCGCAATTTTATTCAATTTGCACTTAGAGGATCAAAGACGAAACATATCTGTTTAATACCGCATCCTATATAGAACGCCGAGATAAAGATACTCTTGTTGTTAGTAATGATCATGAATAAATCCATTAACTCTAGCGAAATCACTCATTCACTATGTTGAAGCAAAAGTTCCTTAACACCCGCTGAAAGTTCTAAGTTTATTCATAAATTTCAGTAAAAACAGCAGTGTTCATCTTTTAAAATAGAAACAATCATTATCCACGATCTTCTCCCACCGATTTGCAAGCTTGCGGATCTACTAGAAGTCGCCACTTTTTTAACTTAGAATCAAAAAACTCCTGACACACCTCTTCAACTTGATCAAATGTCTCGAATCGGCGTCCACCCAGGAAATGATTTATGGAGCGAAACTGGACCACAGTTGGACAATACAGCGTCTGGATTACAAGGTGGGTGCAACAAGACCTCGACTCCCTCCAGTTCTTCAAACTTTTTCTTAGTCATCTTTGCAGTGTGAGGTTTGCCATTGTCTTGTTGAAGCAACGCGCACTTTCAAGAAATTAATGTCGGGTACTTTTCCTTCAACACATCGCATACTTAGTTCAGCTGCTTGCAGTAGAGTTTGGCTTTGATGGTGCGACCATTCGGAACAAGTTCGAGACGCAGGAGACCTTCAAAATTCCTGCAAACAAAGATCATGACCTTATGGCCAAAAAGATTTTGACGTATAGCTGATGGTGGTGATTGACCTTTCGGAACTCAACGTTTGCTCCGATCGTGATTGATCAGTTAGACCCACTGAAAATATTCCTGAGATATTCCCATGAATTTATTATGACCAACACTGTGTGGAAGAAGCATAGAATCTTAATTTTTCACGGGTGTTAAGGAACTTTTTCTCAACCTATTAATTGCAAGAATGATAAGATACAAGCAAAATTTGGGACTCGAAGTGGCACAGAACCAGCGATTACGTTCCAGATCTACTAAATTACTTTTTTCATTATTGCGATTCCCTGTATTTCTCGGCCGTGTTTTAGCCTGTTCGTTGATTGTCAGCAAGCATCCAGAACAACTTTTGACTCAGGGATGACATATCTTGAACACCAGTCAATCCAAAGCTTTGGTCGCTCCCATAATTTTCAAAATTTCATGTACTGCCTTATGCGTTAGAATTCATAATCCATGAGTCAGGTAGGGAGTAAAAGAAATAATCATTCATATAACGCGACAATTCATTCCTCTAAGGCAGCCATCATGATTTTACAGAAGAGAATCGTCGCATTATATAA
Organism: Parelaphostrongylus tenuis; assembly: GCA_019055375.1. Lineage (NCBI taxonomy): Eukaryota > Metazoa > Nematoda > Chromadorea > Rhabditida > Metastrongylidae > Parelaphostrongylus > Parelaphostrongylus tenuis. The sequence goes on along the minus strand of JAHQIW010000803.1, from coordinate 51,847 downwards.
ATAACTTAGGCTTTCATTCACTGCCTGGCTCACAAATTGCGACTACAAACGGTTAGGGTTGAGAATTTGATTTCTATAAAGGCTTCTTCTTAACTGGGATTCAATGCCGGGTCTTCCGGTTTGTCTTCCTGGGTGATGCCCTTTCGCGGACTTTGTGTGTTGCCCAATACCTTAGTGATGTAGCATACATAGAACACTATACAGCGTTAAAAAAGTGGTTGAATGGATATTTGATCTGTACAGCAGTTTACAGTAGCCTAAAAATGTATTATGTCGGTGCTTTTGTCTTTCCAAAAATCGCTTGCATTAATTTGCCGCTTCCATAGAGGGGAAAAGCTTGGCGCGCTCTGGACGCGAGATCGAACCAATGCCCATATGAATAGCAGAGCGTCTGTAATCCCTGGGCTACACACATCCACATGATGAAAGTGGTATCGAAATTTACTGATTTTTAGTTAATTCATTTTGTTGACAAACAACATCAAGGTGATAATGAAAAATAATTGCTCAGATTTTGTTCAAAACATTCATGTTAGTCGCATATAGTTTCACATTAATTCTATTAAAGATGTTTTTAGAAATGTCGAAGCAAGAACTAGCAAGATAAGTATTGGAATCAGATCTGAATACGTCCACTTTGTGATTACTAAGTAGTGAATAGGATAAGTGTTTAGGTAAAATTCCCAACGATCAGTTATCATGTACAATTACACAATTTGGTACTATGATACATCGTACTCTGAAGAGCTTATTTTTAGTGTCTTATTGTAATAATTTTTAGTAGTTTCTTTTTCAGCAATCTGTTTTCTTGAGGACTATTAATCGGTTGAAATGTCGATGAGGTAAAAACAAACTTTATTCATAATCAGACTTTTTTCGTAAAAATTATCATGTACTAAAGAAAGTTAATGTAATACGCCGGTTCATGAAAGTCAATTTTTCCGGACAAAATTATATTCGTGTTATTGAACTGTTGGGCGTCATTAGCTTTTTTTCTCAATTATGAAAATGTGTGCTTTGATGTTCTCAATGTGAAGTGAATTTTCAAGTAAAAGCTCCAATAGACGACCCAAAAGACCATCTCTGTTACATTCAATAACAGTTGAAGGGTGCTGAGGTGGCTTCTAATACTCGAGAAGTCTGTGAATGTTTTCAATCATCACATAGTCTTGGCTGGACTCGTCTATGGCGGCAAGGGATGAATAGACGAATGACCCACTGCTGACCCAAGACTAATTGCTGCCATCGTAAACCAAGACGACTAAGAACTCCCTCGATGCCTTTTGTGGAAAAACACTTTCAGTTCATTTCAAGTTCGAAGACTAAATGCTCGCATTTGTTTCTTTATTGTGACAGCATGAATATTTGACGGAAGATAATGTCTATGTTGTCTGACGCCCACAATGACACCATCAAGTCTGTTTCATGACCATATCAAAGCCACAGCTTCCTTCCACTTGTTTGTTTAGGGAGATCTCATTAAATTCTTGACCCAGTGTTTCTCATGCGAAGCCATTTTTTTGTTTGTCTCTAAGCAAGTGTGCTGCCTGTTTGTTAAGGGGTGTTACCTGTTCTCAGGTAAAATGGATTTCTGGTGTTGAAGCTGCAAAATGGCCACTGTATAAATTCCGAATCTGCCCCTTTTACAAATGTTTGCACGTTTAGCTTTGCTATAAGCACGCTATAAAGCCCTAGTGCTGCAAACTTGCCATTTGCTCACCAGTTTATTTCTAATATAATAAGTTTCCGTGATACTTTATATCATAGAGTGAGAGCAGAACAAGTGCCTTAGTAATGTAGTAGTAATCATGCGCCTCCGGAAAGTGCGAAATGTGGGTCTAACTTTCGCCTGACGCTTAGAACTCACTGCATTTTACTCAGTGTTCTTGAATATATAGTTATAGCATCATAATACTGCTGAATTTTTTCACTTTGCAATAGATTAACTCTGTTTTTTCAAGAAGACACGAATATTTTGCTTTTAATCCTTCAACTTCCGAGAACCAAACTCCAACTGCGACCGACAGCCTCACGTCTGGAATGTAAACACCAGATTGTTCTTAGTAGTGTCGTTGGAGCTTCCACATCGTCAAGCACACGACGGCTGGGCGGCAAGCAGTCCGCAGTGACTAGCATGCTGCCGTCCATCGGGAAGAAGAATTTCTTGTTCGAATTTTGCTTGCCACGACGATCCACTGTGGTTTTTTTGGTGTTATCTTTCTGATGCCTATTAGTATCTAAGGCCCTTCTATAGCGTGATTATCACCTCGAAAAAGCTTAGTTTTTTAACATTTTGCTACCTTTCAAAAAAAACTTAGATTCATGGGTCAACAACGCATATCCAGCGTTTTTTCCGCCCTGGATGACAAAGTGGCAGTTTCTGATGTAATTTAGTTCAGGATGAGAATTTGAATTTCATGCGATCTGCTTATTTATTATCAGTTCAATATGCCTTTTAAGACAGCTCTTTGTACTTTTTGAATAATTGGTAATAAATAAATTATATGCATTGATCGGTTATGTCACGGTGTCACTATATAAGAACGATGTGAAATGGTGTGTCTGGGATTCGAGCATATTGTACTGAGAACAAAAAGATGACATCAGAAAATCTGCAGTGAAGCGTCGTGGTAGGAAGTCGAATCAGCAACCTTCTTCCTGATGGACGGCAGCACGAGGCACTGGTGGCTGCAGCTGGTCGCCGCCGAACCGCCGTCGAACCGCCGTTTGAGCAACGAGGGGGAAGCACCGGCGACACTATTAGGAACAATCTGGAGCTTACATTCTAAACGTAATGTTGTGTGCCATAGTCAGGATTGGGCCCTTCGAAAGTAAAAGGGTTGAGCAGACACTCTGCTACACTTCACTTTGATATCCATATGGATGGAGACAATGAGATGGTTTCAGAGACTGAAAAAATAATACTACAATCCTACCTTATTTGTGACAGTCGTGCTTCGTCTTTGAAACGATTTGAACATAAGCGCAAATTTTAGTTGACATGTTAAACAAAGTTTTGGTTAACAATATGACAGAACGCCGTAGGAGCTGCCGTATCGAGTCAGACAGGTGAATTTAAGACTCTGAGTCTGCTATCTAATCGGTAGTATAGAACGACATGACGTTCGCTCATACTGATCCGTCCAATATTTATTTGACTTGCTAGGTGCACGATATGATTACGGTTTTCAAAGAAATTATCTTGATCATATCCTTGCACTATAAACTTTTTTGCAACTAAGGCATCCTTACTCAGGTTATCACACTATTATTCTTCTACACATCTTTGAACACTCTGAGCGTTGTTTCTGCTTCAGTGTTACTTTCCATTAGGATATTACTATTATAGGCAAAATGGCTAGACAAATGTTTCAAGAATTTTTGGCTGGATTGAAGCCTCTGTATTCATGTAAATCATAGTTTGTAACTCATTGAATGCAAGTGCTAACTCAAATAGATTGTGAAGAGTTAGCTTTTGATTCAAGTGAAATAAGAAATATTATTGACACTTTCTATTGTGGTGCCTTAAATATTTTCAGGAGACAGACTTTGAAAAGACATATTGGATTTATTTTCTCATTCTAGAAAGCACGAAATCTATAAATAAATGTAGTTTTCAAAAAAAAATCGCATAAAACTGTATGAGAATGCCTACATTTTTCCTTAATCTAGCAGGCTGACATCACAACATTACGTTCACTGGGATCCCTACACTAGTTTCGCAGATTACGCGTCCAGTGAACTTTCCTACAACACTTTTATTTTCGAGCTGCAAACTGTTGTGACTCCCCAATTCTGAAAAATCTGAGGAACATATTCTTTTATAATACAAAAATTTCCAAGATTTATCTGCCAAATTCTTCCTAAGCCATTGAAATGACATTTTTTTTCGTCTGAACAATCATTATGAGAAAGAACGCGGGAAGCTTATGAAATTGTATCAATAAATGATATAAAAGCTCAAGGAGGATTGCTCATAAGATGCAATATTGACAGTGCTTTATAGATCCCAACATTTCTGTCAAGAGTTCATTGCAAGACCGTTGAATGGAGTAGAACTTCTCAGCAAAGTGCTCAATGTTCTCCAAGGAATCATCAACTCTAGTCAAATATCTTCATCAAAGATCTCTAATCTACTGTCAAGAAGTAATACAAACAACGTAAATAGAAAGCGAAAAGCTGCCGTAAGTTTCTCTTCAAAGTCAAATGTTTTATCGTTGCACAGGTTGATCTAGACGTAAAAATAATCGCCAAAGAAGTGATAGGGAGATGCTAAGGCAGTATTTTGTTTAGTATCGCAAGTCCTTACACCTAAAGAGATTGAAGCACTGGTTTTTAGTCGTTGTGACTAGTTGGAATTTTTTTGAAACTCGTATCTTGTTTTTATGCCATCACGTTATCCATTCATCGCTGCGTATACTGCGCCTAAAATCCTATAATGATTTTGATCCTCTATCAATATGCAATGGTCTTTATTATGCATGTTTAGTTCGGCTAAGCTGCTCAGTAATAAATGTTTGCAGGTAGCTGAGGCTGACTGCATTGAATGTCTCAAAATTCTCCTGGAGAAATCGGTAAGGCAACAAACTTGTGAATAAAAGCATTTCTACAACCTATATCAAAAGTGACTTAACAGATATGATGCAAACAATACTCAATGATCTATTAATGATTGTTTAACCTTGTTTCTAATACTCTCATAGTATTCTTCGATTTCATGGTTATTGCTTTCAAGTGTTGTTTCTGTGTGAGAATTTCGAAAATTCGTATTCAGAAATTCTCGATAGTTTTCATCTCGAGCAGATCTGAAACCGATGAATATGAAAATCTGAAAATAGAAGATCTTGTCAAGAGAATAGTGACATAACATGGAAATCTACATACGACATACCATTAGAGTTATCCTTACCTTAGCTAACGTGGTGATCTATAAATCATTAGCAGATTTCGGAAAATCAGTACGATTACGAAAGAAGCACAAAGAATTCGATGCACGAATACTTGGTTTTTACTAAAAATATGGAGCTGTCGTTCTGAATTCGATAATTTTAACTCCTACTAAAGTGTCGTGGTACATTGACGTGTTGAGGAAAACGCCTGGCGCCGCTTTCTGGATTTGACAACCGGTATGGATGCAGTGCTTTTTGCTGTGAACAGCCCACAACTCGACTCGAAATGCTATGCAGTTGAGGTGGGAATTCTAATGTGCTTCGACTTTCAAGAAATCAGTAACTGAGTATAATCCGTGAAAAATGTTTAAAGCCTTTTCGAGGTGCCCCGAATTAAGCGAATGATACCGCCGAAACGTGCGTGTGCCACCGACGTACCAAACTTCGAAAAGGCTCTAAACATTCTCACAGACTGTAGTGCATGTTTATAACGAGATTCAAGAAACAGTCTATTACGATGATGTCTACAATAACTAAACATTTCATTTGCAGATTTTGCTCTTACTTTTGGATAAACCTCAAGGATTTGTGGTACTTTTGAGAGCATTAACAGCGTTGACGGCAAGAACCCGTGATTACATAAGGTTGACGCTGTTTGTTACTCAACTCAAGCATGGCCTTCATACCCACAAACTTCACATACAGGTGGATTTTTGTACTGTAATTACTTATTTTATTGAATCTAAAAGAGCCACAAAGAAGTATGTTGCCGACGTAAAACAAATTACTTGATATCTCGTCAGGAAAGTTTGGCTTTCAAAACCAGTTTTACTTTGGGCAGTCAATGTCCATGTTAATTTTTGTAATCGCTATCCTTAGATCCTTATTGTGCGACTTTTCAATAAACTATTGGCGGCTGCACCGTCGTCGATTCATCGTTCCCTTATTCGATCAGAAATTATACTATCGAGATTCAGTGCAGAATATGTTGAAAATGTAAGCAACTTAAGTATGCATAATCCGGAAGTCTTTTCACATTAATTACTTTATATTTAAGCTACTTACCACTCAACCAGCTCCACTCGGAGGCAGAGATATTCTTGCCAATGAACTCGAGTTGTGGAGATCTCAAGGCTCATCAACAGTTGCGTCTTATGGGAGTGAACAAAACCATATTTATGGGTGAGACAAGTTTTACGTTTTATATCCTTGAACTCTTTACCGTTGCATGCAATGATTATCATCGAAAAATTGAATTAAAGGTTATCTGAGGTAGAAAGCGACAGTGCTCAAGGAGAACGCCCACGTAATGGTCGACCATCAAACAACCAGTGTCCAACAGCAAGTTAATTCTTTGTAGACACACACTTATCGTTCACACTCAAAGTTTTGAAATTCACGACATTTATTCATAGATAAGTCGTCTACGGTTAAAAATGCCCATTTTCGCCTTTTGAGTTCAAACAAGAGTACTTTTCGAGGATGCTGAGATATGAGCAAAATTAGGAACCTGAGGTGGCATCGAAAGAGCCATTATACTTTCGTGGAGCTCATGCGCCACCCGCCTTACTATCGAGATCCTCGTAGTCATAGCTCGTATCTCAGCCTTTGCGGATGTTTTTTCAAGTCGTACCCTGACATAAAAAATTGAAAAGTAATTAATGAAAGTTAAGTAGATCTCAGTTTGTGACAAATTTTAGTGACTAAATTACGATCTTGAGAAGTCTTATGTTTATGCTGATTTTCGCAGTATTATGATGGTCTAAATATAGATATGAGAGAATTTAGTGTTAAGCAAAAATTCGACCTAAGATGTATATTTGAAACAACATAACACTCCGAAAAAGCAGTAAAAACAAAAGAAATCTCAGGAATCATCTATGCAATGGCTGTCAATTTGACTGGGTTTAATGCGATATGCACTTACGCGATCAAATCTGTCAAGAGCTGGTTGTTGATAGCTGAAACAGGATAAATGGAAGAAGGGATAATGGGAAAGCGGTGGCCTAGGTGGTGTAATGGTAGCAGCGCTCCTTATATGGGTGCATGCGAGTTCAACTCCCGCCTGTGAATGAGTTTTTGTTTGCCACTAATGTTCCTCAGGTGGAACACGAATATCTAGATATGACAAATCTTTGTCAACAAGGTAGACTTCTCATCTGTCACCTGACAAATCCCAATCGCTGACTAACTCGAGCTGGAGCTGGATGCTCTTCGTTTTTCATGTGCAAGAGTATCTCAACAAGTTCTTTTTAATCTACGAATTTATCGAGATTCACTTTCTTCATCAAAAAATCTGAGAAAAACATCATCGTTCAAACAAGGCTTCCAATTTGCTACAATGCGCACTTTCTTACCGCGCTCTGCACTCTGCGTTATTATGAATTACCTCACTGATCAAAGTAAATCAAAACAGCCGTTCATGCTGTTTATTCCACTTCGTATCGTGAATTTCTATGTGGAGCTCTTGTCACTTTTGGAGAATAATACGCCTATGACTGCTTATATAACTTTGTAATCGTTAAGGATTGATGTTGGGACATATACAACGGAGACTGTCATGTCTGCCTTTAGTCTATATATTTTCCCCTTGTAAATAATCGTTTACTCAATTGCTTGAAGAATTTGATGGTCAGTTGGAAGTTCGTTTTGGTGTAGGCATCAATGATGCTGCCTACCCTAATATAAAGCTTTCCGAGATCAGTTCTTCATTTTCATGAATGGCTTTGAATGAATGGTGCTTTCTCATTTTGGTCTATATACCAATAGCGCACTATGTTCATAGCGTAAATTTCTTTGTCTTAACGAAAAAAATCAGGTGCTATACGTTTAAGGCGCAGATCTATGTCATAGCCTTTTCTAATAGATGTACCCTCAGAATGACTCTGAGTTCATAGCGCCTCCTTCGCAATTGCTCTACTTCACGCTGCTGCAATGGGCGATATTTTGGCCTTCGAATGCGTCAATTTTGCATATACTAGTGATGTAGCGTACTACTACCTTCAATATAATTTACTTCACAATAGGTTTTTCTCGAAACAACTTGTGGAACACAATTCACATGTCAATAAGCATATCAGCGCAAATGTAGATACTTGGATAATTTGCTCACATATTAGACTGTCTCATAAATACTTTCACGCTGGTAAGTTATTCGCTTTGTTCTCTATTCAAGATCGCATTATTATCAAAAAACTGTGATTTGTCGGAGAAATTTCTAGTACCTTTAGCCATATGGCCGTAACACCCACCACTGCTCTCAAATTCAAGGAAATGAGCTACTGCAAAGTGATCTTTTGATGGACACCTCATACATTGACCGACCACGACCGCGCTACGAGTGATCATACACGAAAGTCTTCTGTTGCGACCGCACAGACAAGACTTTACCAAGTTGATCACCACTAGAGATAAGTCCTGGGTCTACTACAAGAACAACATGCACCACGTCTACTATTGACTCGCGGTACAGACCGACCAGCTCAACTGAGGCCCAAGTTCCAGGCTCGAAAGATTATGCTTTTGGTTTTCTGAGATTGGAAATCCATGCCCTTTGGGGACGGATCAATACCAAGTAGATAACCAGTGCCGAGGTCCACGGAAATAACTCGGGAAGCTGGCCGCAGCATTGCGAGAGAAGAGAGCGCAGAACGATTTATTGTCGCCCTTCTCCAGGATAAGAGTTGACCTGCATTGCAATGTCGACTCACTACGTTTTGGAAAGACTGAGTAGGACCACAGTACCACATCCGTAGTATAGCAGCTCTGATACTGCTCCACGGATTATCATCTCTTCTGCACTCCAAAGCAGCATCTGAAAAAATTTACGATAATTCTTTCTGGGAAGACATTCAATCTTTGCCCAACAAATGGTTGCATATCATTGACTGTAATCGTGACTATATTGCTGATCATTTCATTTTCAGCACTTTATTCAATCCGTCGTCGCAGCGTTTTTTTTTTTTACTGAGTGGATCCCTGTATGTCTAGCATTCAACTCGTTTTTCGTCTTTTTCTTGAACGGCGTAGAATACTGGTTGAGCGAGTCTCTTTGCAACTTCGGGTAGAGCCTGGCAGTGGTGTTTCATGGGTCGTTGTTGTTGCTGCCAGAAAGCGAGATAGGGGGTGGAGCTCGGTTCCACGCGGGTCGCGACGAGCATCACAACCACTCGGCCACGACGCCCCTATCATTACATTTCTTTCAATAACCGGTAAAGAATAACAGAAGCGTTTAAAATAAGCCATTATGGTATATGTACAACTTGGCGTAACAGGGAGTTTATCTTTTTAATCGAAGAAAATCTCACGACGAGGAAATATGGCCCCTTTTGGGCGATGTTTGCACCCATATCGTGCCACGTTGCCGTGAATATAACCGAATGGAAATCATATGATGAAAGAGCTATCGAAAATAAGTGGAGTTTAGTCATTTTATTCCTAGCGAGTTCTTGTCATCCGAAGGCCTTTTCGTAGAGATTTATATATCGAGTTGCGAAAATACTGAGATAGCAGATGTTTGTGATGAATGATACAATGACATATTCAAATGCTTCCATCGTGTTGGCGCTTATTCTGTTTCCTTGGAATATTTCGAGAAAAAATTTGATGGGTTGGCATTTCTGGTCTGAATACAATCGAAGAGTGAATTTTAGTTTCCGACTCAGAAATCATTTTCATTGACTGACTATCACACTTGATTCATAGTTTTAAGACAAACTTTGCAGTTATGCAATTATGAAATAAACGAAAGACAGAATCTTGCCTGAAAGTTTCTCATAGCTTCAATCTATCAATTACTCTGGTTAGTTCATAAGTAATTATAGAAAATTTCACAAGTTCGCGAATGTGATGAAATTAACGGTAAAAAGCACGGACATTATGAAAATAACCAAGAGACGAAAAGATTTTAGGCTAATACCACAGTGACGAAGAATGTTGAACGACATCGTTTCAAGAAACAGATCGGAGTCACTTCTGTAGAGCGCTCATCGGCTCCTGGACATTATCCGGAAATTGACCAAAACGTATCTAATGCTTTCTATCCAGATCGCCGATCGCTCACACTCTCTGATCGTCCTTGGCAAGGTCGCTCTGATTAGTTCATCGCTTTGATTCTTGTGTAACATCTATTAGCAGGAAATCAAAGACAGCAATTAAAAGCCACCAAATCAGCAGTGCATAACAAGGTGAAACGGTCGTAGAGATTAAGAGAATGGCAGCTGTTTTAGGCTTTTTTTTTTATAAGGCTTCTTTTTTATGAAGTCCTCTCTGAGTCCGCTATTCAAAACTTCTAGCAGTGCATTCAATCATTCATCATCGTTTATTTGTGGATTGGGTGTGATTTGACCAGTTAGCGCACCATAATCATGATAAGCAACCATTTTCACTAATTATTCAAAGAACTGTGTGGGTGGTTTTTTGTGCTTCTAGAATGTTTTTCAGAAACGCCGTATTCTCCAATATCTCGTATAATTTGCACATCAGAGAGAAAAACACCAAGTGGAATGCGCAGGGCCAAAAGTGAAAGTGCGATGATAGGACCGGAAATGTAAGGGCATCTGTTCGCTTTGGCTGAATATCACAGAACCTCAGCTATTTTGATTCACGTGGACTGAATTCTCCGCCTTCTAGTGAGTAGGTCAAAAGGTTGTATAGCCCAACCAATTGAGAGCGAAGTGGGACACTCGTGTAAGGACAAGTAGAGAATTTTCGTCAATAATTATTATAAACGATTATCTTGTATAAAAATGGACTTGACAATTCAGGAATGACAATGCTGACAGTTTTCTACGACGTTTAAAACGATGCACAGATTATGAAGAGCAAATCTATCACCCCATACAGCATACGAAGACCATTTCAAAAAGGTATTAGTCTAAGACGCTTTGAGTGAAACGATCTGTTATCGTTTGAGGTTTTGTATTAAATTCAATCGCTACCTAGTGCTTTGCTTTTTTGAATCTCTGTAACTGAAAGAGCAGCGCTTTGTTCGGCAATAGCGTATACGTGACTGTATGCTTTCATGAAAAAAAAATCAAAAATCAAAGGCACTTCCAAGTTAAAGTAAGACTAACGTCGCACAAGATCACTGATTGCTGCTCACATATATATTCTGCAGCGTGAAGTGTAGGATTCAATTGCTACCCAGTGCTTTGCTTTTTTTTGGATCTTTATAAATGAAAGAGCAGCGCTTTTTTTGGTAATAGCGTATAGGTGACCGTCTGCTTTGACTTCAGCGCAAATCAAAGGCACTTCTAGGTTGAAGAAAGATTTCGTCGCACAAGATCATTGACTGCTGCTCACCTATATTTTCTCCAACGTAAAGTGTATGCTCGGAAAATGTTGCCCGCTAATAAAGCAAGCAATAAATAGCAGCTTGTTTCTATCACTCTGAAAGGATTTTTTTGCGTAATAAGGTTAGGCAGAGAAAAGCCGAAGAGGGATTAAAATTCGTTAACGAAAATTTGATCATGATAATTAACATGAATTAGTATGGTTACTTCTAAAATGTTATCGAGAAAATGTGCCCTAGCCTTGAAAATATCAGTATGCCACTTCATGGCTTGACTGCGATTAAATTTGGTGTCGTTGAACTGACGAGGAACCATGGGCAATCATATCATATGACATTTACCGAATGTAGGACACTGACTCGAGCCATGAGGCAATCGAATAGCCAAATAAATCAATTTTTCTTTGTAACGGCTATCTCTATAGAAGATGTCTCAATCTAATTCTTATTCTTTTCATTTGGAGAATACGTCGAAACGAGTGATGCTCATGTGCATATTACATCAATTTTTTGTAGCCTATTTAACAAAATACAACAGCATTGAAGATGTGATGAGGTGTTGTGAAATTATTGTGGCGAACAACAATATATGTTGAGCTAACAATGGCAAAGCGTCCATTCACCAACATGGATGCTCATGCAAAGTGCCAGAGCTAGTTCTGAACCATAGTCTTATCTCAAATCATCTTAGCTAGTGAAATACATGGTTTTTTCTATAATAGAGTTTATACTATTTTGGCCAGCTGTCCTACAGAATTCTTTTCCCGGAGCCTAAACTTTTTGGCGATTATCTTACCAATCTGCTATCTACCCCATAAAGAATTTCATCAACTTCCACAATAGAGCGCATGTGGCGCAGTGGTTAGAGGTGCTCTGCGTCGCACACGAGGTCAATGATTCGATCTCACACTCATGGCTCATCGAGCCATCCATCCCGGAGTCGGCAAGGTGGTACCAGACAGGTCTCAAACTTGTCTGAGAGCATAAACAGTACTGACTCGGTTTAGCGGGAGGCCACCGCGGGTCATTGTAAAGGCCAGATATGCATTCAATCACCTCAGACGAAGTTAAAAATTGAAGTCGAATGCATGGCGCATCCATCAAGGATTGATCAACGCCGAGAGCTTTATTCTTTAGCTTTCATCCGCAATAGAGCTTTAAATCTTGGAACCATATAAAAGATAGCTTTACAAATTATCTGCCAGAATTACGAATCTACTCCCTGGTGAAGGGCAATCACTAGGTAGCGTTTACATAATGCGTTCCATAAGTTGAGACTTGGTGTAAAAATACTTATATTTCATCGACAGCTAATCACTTCATGCGTTCATTAGGGTAATTTAACCTTAGTTCGTATGTGTGAGAAAATTCGGAAATTGATAATTTTGATATCCAGGAAAAAGCCCGTTCTATTTGTTCATATCTACGTTGATATCCATTTAATCTTCAGGGTATGCTGGAGCTTGACTTGACTTTTCTAACCAGATCTCTTGTGCGTGAACTTAATGCTACCATAAAATAAGATCAGTTAGAAAACATATTCCAGACTTTTATGTATCTGCATTTATAAATTCGAAGCTCGATTATTTGAGTTCTACCTAGAACTCATTATATCTGGGCCATAGAAAACAAATGTTAGTTAACAGCGGCAACAACCGATGCTCGCAAACGATCATATTTGTTAATCGAGTGACTATAAAACTGGCACTGACTTGGCAGACTTCCTTTCATCAACTCTGGAGACAATTTAAGAGCTTTTTGTGCGTTTGAAGAGAAGGAACCTACTGATTAATTGAGAATCAATCAAAGAAACATTGCTGCCAAGTGTTCCAGACAACAGGATGCGTTTGTTTGTTTACATATTTGTTTAATATGTGTTTAAAGGACTTTATACCAAGTTCATACCAAAAACTAATGTAGTAGAGGACTGAAATAACTTACGAGAGTTGAGCGCATCTCATGATCACCATAACAAAGTTACTTCGCGCTAAGAAATTTCATGTTGTGAACATGGTCGAGTCTTCGTATAACGTAATTAGATAGAAAAAGAAAATGATAATGAGAAAGCTTCATAAAATCTTATTAGCGTCCATGATGTATCCATTCGTGGAAAAGCACCAACAATGGTGTCGCCCCGTCCAAGCTCTACTCGGCCGTCATCGGCTCGTGCGCAGAGTCGAACATTGACGAATAGGACTTCATCGCCTGCTTTCTCGCAACGAAAGTATGAAACCAGGTGATTCCATTAAATTCTTCAACTAAGGGTTATTTTTGACTTCATATAAAGTGTATGGCCTCATATTTTGGCCTCCTTTGCAAAAAAATGCTTTCCTCTTTTTGACTCAAACAAAGAAATCTTTTGAAGCCTTTATCTCTTTCTTTCATTCTATATTTCTTTCTTATTTACTTTCTTTCTCTCCCTCTCTCTGTTTCCTTCTCTATTCTGTTTAAAAGAAAACGGATATTTCTATGAATTTGTTGCATTTTTGACTTTAGAATGAGAGATGACCACTCACCTCCACGAGCACACTACGCAAATCCAATTTCGCCCCGCGCTCGTTTCGCTAAACCCGCTGTTGTTGAGGCCCAGTTACCTCATGGAGGGTTTAGCTACTTATTCCCGTCCCAACCTGTTGTTGCCAGCGTTGTGCCCAAGAGGACAGTCACTCCGGATCATCAGTATAGACAGGTTGTCATTGAAGAGACATTTCACTTGTGCTCGTAAACTTACACCATGTTTAGTCAAGTGCGGCAACCCAATCTCCACATCGGGCAATGCTAGCGAGTCCGACATCCCGACCGGATCTTGATTCAAGGTTAGTCTTTGTAATTATCCTAATGCTGAAAAGTTTCTATTTTCTGTGTTATACATCTGACATCAAGAGTCAAGCTTTTTATATTTTTACTTGTTTCATTTGGTCCGTCTTCACAGTTTTTTTCTATGCGGATCCCAGTACTTCCAGCGTTCACTTGGTTTTTTTATCTTCGTCTTGAACGTCGTAGAATACTGGTTGAGCATATCTCCTTGCAATTTCGAGGATAGCCTGGCTGTAGCGTTTCAAGGGGCGATGTTGTTGACTGCCGGACAAAGGTAAGGTTGGAGCTCGGCTCCACGCATCCCGCGACAAGCATCGTAACCGCTCGACCACGACGCCTCCCCCTTCCCCCAAGAGTTAAGCACAATGAACACAGATGAAAAACTTTTGGAAAACGCTGAGGAAACTCAGAAAATACGTGTGATAGTTTGTAATAGTAAGCCATCTTTGATGGAAAATTTGCGTAACTTTCCCGAAGCTTTGCTCCAGGAATTAGAATCAGATCGTGATAATCATTGTGCAGATTGTGTGAGACATTCCATATAAAATCGTAATCATTCTTCACTGACTTACTCTAACTTTCACAGTTAGCTATGACTATAAAAGGTCGTGTACTAGTAGTGGGCTAGTGGTGTAGATCCCGATAGGTATGAACACTAGAAACTCGAATTAAAGTAGGTCATTCATGCAAATATCGCTTGTGGATTAACGTTTTGAAAAATGCTTTCCTGACTTACAAGCGTTTCCTAAGTGTTTTAGCAGTGATCGTCGAAGTGGTGAAGGTTTACGTCCGGCTGGCTCACGAACAAGTAGCCACTCCAAAGTGCTCAGTCCATGCATTAATGGAGGTATAGGTGAATTGTAAATTTTACATTGGAATAAAAGTACCAGATAGCAACCATTTTTCTTTTGTCCACATTTTCAATCATTTGACCATTGCCATGATTGACTATGCTGATACGATTGAGAGAGCGTTACTGTAGCGTGGACTTCACTAAACCCTATAACATAAATGAAAGAAGACTTTTCAGAAAAGCACTGCTGCTGTATTGAAAATGGAGGAGAATTTTGAACTTTTCAAGTTTTAACATCCTTTTATCGGATGGTGCTATACATTTTCTATATTGAAGTTAAAAGCCAACTTAGAGTTCACTCTACATGTGGTTATATGATTATTTCTCTTCTAAATTATTACATTCCCACCTTAGGAAGGTAGGGCAGAAATAGAGAGGAATCATACGCAGTGCTCCTTAACCTCTGCGCAACAAGCGCATTACAATTTTGAACTTAGTGAGTTTGCCATAATGAGTGGAAATATTAACGCTATATTTATTCAGATGAAAGTCAGTGAGAATAACATGTGAATCTGGCTACAATAGTTTAATAATGAGATGAGAATAGTGAAAGCAAACTGCAACTCCGATCGCTCGAAGACGCTACATGCAACAGTTCTGGGCAGGTTTCGATGAGACTCACTCGAATTTGAGAAGAGATTGAAAAAAATCTCGAGTGCATATCACGAACTGAATTGATTGGTCACCGAGGAGGTTGATCATTGCTATGAATTGTATCCTCTCCTTTTTACGTATTTCTGCTTCATCATCCTATAATGTCCGAATTGTATGGAAACCAGCGTCGTATGGAATCAATATTGATGTAGCAGTCATTGATCAGCTTCATTGGGGAAAACTATTTTCCTGAGATCATGGTTGTACTGTTCAATTTAAGGAATGGTATAAGGTCTCAAAGAAGGCTTAAAAGGCTTGAAAGAATTGTTTCAAATAGCCACAACAACCGCATCTGCGCGCACTAGTGTGCGTGACGTGCGTTAAGGGTAACCGTGCTGCTGTGCACAAGAAGAAAGTGTACTTCACGATAATTGACGATACTGTGGAATAGTGGACAAGAATGGAGTACCGCAGCAATCTTTGACACTAAATATGAATCCAGTGACTGTTATAGGGGTAGTTCTGTGGTCGGCAGATTGACTTCATTCGCTATAATGTCTGCAGTCTTCACGTAACCGTTGTCGTTAAAGTGTTTTATATTGGGTAATCAGTGAACGTCTCTATCAACTGTAACGTTTGCATCCGACATCGATCAATCGAATGGGACCAGTTCTGGAACACGTCCGATCACAAGTCTCACAATCAAGACTGTATAACTTGGGTAATTGCTAAGAGAATACTTCGACTCACCCCACATAATCAACGGACCTCTCAAAAACTGGCTACTAATTCTACAAACAATTTCGCACCTTTTTGGTAAGGAACTTTCCCAAGGAACTTAATAGCATCTGAGAACGCACTTGAAGCAAATGTATACGCTCAAGATTCCTTCAACACGCGATGTGTGCTAAAATAACAGCCTCGTATTGAAACCAATGTTGATTTAGTAAACAGTGATTAGCTTAGACGCAGAAGAGTTGTTTCGTGATTTCATCGTTCTATTGTTCAGCTCGTAAAATGAAAGAGGGCTTATGTAGCTTAAAGCATGATTTTGGAAGGCCATAATAATTGTACCTACTTAGATATAGTGTAAGTGCCGTACGCTATGAGTTAAAATTGCGGGTTAAAAGCCAGTGTCATTTTCCGAGCAATTTACAAACCAGTGACGCAGCCTCTATGGATACTACGTGCTATGGCACATGACCAGCTGAAGAATCCGGCTGAGAAATTATGTTTCGTCATTCATCATCTATTGTTTACCGTTCATTTGTTGCTTTTCTGAAGGTTTATGAAAGTTGAATAGGATTATTTTTTCAGTTTATAATTAGTTAGGAAAGTAATCAGCGTTTACGTTCAAACTCCCATTGATGTTCTTGATGGAGGTGGTCGAAAAAACCAGTTTATACTCATTTGCCAATTTCGCCTTAACACATCAATCAATGCGCCAAAATTTCTCTTGCCTTACAATTTTTTTATTTACTGTATTCATCCAAATTAAATCGTTCTTAAGTGAAAGTGTCAATCAAAATGCCAGTTCAATTTTTAATTAAGCATTATCCGCTAAAAGTACATTTACCTTTGTAGGATAGATCAGACAGACTATTACTACTACGTTTGTTGTTGAGCTTCAATCAATGTTAGTTATTATTGTTGGTTCGGATTGTCGTTCAGTGACTTATCTGATACACTAAGTTTCATATTACTTTTGTATTCGATATATAATGATTGAATATTGTGCACCATTTATAGGGGACGATGTTCGGGACGCTTTGAGTGAATTCGACTATCTAAATGACTACGAGAACTCCAGTTTACGTGAACGTGAACGAGATGCTTCCTACCATTTCTAACTCACTTCCTTTATTGTTTCTACAGAAATAGTACATTCTGAGATCTAATATCAAAAGTATAATGATTAGCTCTAGAGAATAGTAGCAATTAAGCGAAGTAAAGCATTTTGATTATGCAACGCTGTTTTTTGCCTTATTACTTCACGCTAAATTTCTAAAAAAATTTGAGCTTATAATGTTTAAACGACTTGTCATGTTTGTATAATAGTCTGCTACCATGGAGGATCATGTTTTACCAAAAGCCTTCTGAGAATGCTATCATTCAGAACTCAGATATCTCTGCATGTAAATTTTATGTAATTTGAAGGATTTCAGTTGAAAACTCAGTTAGCTCTTCTGATCAAGAAGCTTCAAACGAAATTTTTAACGAAATGCTCAATATGACTTACAGTCTTACTTTCTTCACCTGTACCATCCATTTCTTAGTTATCGCTAATTCTATTTGAATCTGCTCTTTAGACAATATTGCGTGTTTTATTCCAACTTTGCAATAAAAATCTGTAGTGGTAAGCGATTATAGCAATTATGAATTGATAATGAATGAATTTATTAGTAATTTGATTGATGCACGTTCCAGACTGATATAGAATTAATATAATGAAGACAGAGGAAAAACAGAGATGATTGGAGAGCTCTGATCAAACGCACACAATTGAAGAGAACAATATGTTGGACAATCATAAAAGAGTCTCAAACATTTGAACTGAGACAAACAGATATATTTAGACTGCTGAAGTGTTTGCCACTAAGATCTAATGTGAATGAAAGAAGTTGTGAGGTATTTCTGCCCATTTTTTCAAATCAAGTAACGACAATCTCAAGTCTTCGTGATTTCATATTCACATTTGACACTTTTGTGCCATCACTGCACTCGCAGCCCATTTACATTTTTCTGAGACGTTGAAAGGAAGACGGATGAAAGGCGAAAGAGCGCGCAATCATCAACCAACAAGGTCATCAAGTTATTGTGAATGTTAAGCGTTATCCAAACATTGTATATTGATTGTTTTGACTAGCTAGAATGGTGGATCTCGAATATGTAAATGTGATAAGAAGATGACAGCGACATATATATGTACATCAACAAAATCTTCTATGCTGCAGAGTTGAGCAATAAGCTAGGGCACGGAAAAAACGATGGCGATGCAGCTACCTAGATATTTCTGTAGAGTGGTTGCGGCGGTGCTGTTGGCTCATAACTCCATGGTGGCCAGGTGAAGTCGAAGCAACAACACTTAATCTGATGGTGTCGTATTGGGCGGGAGAAGCCAGGTGATGCACCTGGAGGAACATGTGGTTGTTGTGTTATTGGTACACGTCTCGACAACGGTTCAAAGCCACCACCACTACTTCCGCCACCGCCATGAGACTCATAGTTATAATTAGATTGAGATTGATATTTAGCTGCACTTCCACGAACGTTGCCGTCAGTGTATCGTCCATCATCACGATACATTTCACGACCATTGTCACGACCATAATTAATGTAATCGTCTGATCGTCCGTACTCGCGTCGAGAACGTACAGGATCAACGGAGATATTGAGATTGTGTCGCTTCGACGACGATGCGGACTTAGGAGAGTAGCCTTCGTTTTTGAAATCACGAGGATTACGTGGTCTATCGTCATTGTTACGCCGTGATATCCACTCGTTGCTTCTCGTCAACACTCGTGGGACTCTCTTCATCTGCAAATCCATCTCACGTGGATGAGCACCGTCTCGTCCAGTAGTTTCAGACTGCCCGTTTCTTTTGTCCTCTTTTCTCACAAACGGTGTATATGTATCTCTCTCGTAGTTGTAATTTCTCTCGTTCCAATCTCGATAAATTGGAATGCTGATGCCGCGACGATCGCCAAAAAACTGTGAATCCTCACGAAATGCATCACGATAATCTAGTGATTTACTCCTGTAATAAAGATCTTGTAAAGTGAACATTTGTTCTCCAACTGAAAATTACTAAGTATCTTTCAAGGTAATGCATACGCAGAAAAACAATGAATCATCCCACTATTAAACAAGTTTGTGATTGACAGCGCCCAGTACTCTACATTAGAAATGGAAATTCCAAGGCAACTTAGATGTCACTCTGATGGAGACTATTTCTACAATGTCACTTTACTAGAAAAAATGAACAAACCGGAGCGATTTATCCAATGGACGTCCACTGTCGTGAAACTCTGCGGGAATGAACTCAGGATCAAGCCTAGTATGAGAGCGTGTTCGCAGTTGTTGATAATCATTTCTAGGATAGTTTAGGAATTCATTTGAACGATGTTCTACATCACGAAAATCGCGATAGTCCGAATAGTCGATGCCACGATAAAACTCCGGTGGAGGACGGCCATATTCAGGCCGAAATTCCATATGATCAGCTCGCGACCAGTAGCAGTAGAGGCGTCAGCGGAAAGGAATTTCTGCTAATGTAAAATGGGTTGGCCGTTTAGGCAAGCTGATTTACAACGACGTTTTCGGGGTGTGGCGCAACAGTGACGGCAGCAGTGACGGACGTGGTAGTGGCACAAAAGGTCGGCCGACCGTGGCGCCGATGCTGGTGTTTGTAGCGCGAGAATGCTTAGGAATTCGCATTTGCGCGGAAGACGTCGTATAAAAACCAGCGGTGCGATGGTCTTGGCTGCTGGGAACATGTTTCCGTATCGTCATATACTCTAATACACAAGTTGAGAAAAAGAAAACCTTTTAAGTTGCTGAAGTATCGTTCACGCTAAAGACCTTACTCATCATTACAACTTATCCAGTGTTCTGTGCTGAATTAATTGCCCCTCATCATGAAAATATTGATCATAAAGTGTTGACTTTAAGAAAGTGAAAGTGTTAATTTGTTATGTGAAAGTTATGAATCAATATCATTTATCATATCAACTCTTTCGTCGTTGAATGTTCCCCACTACGACTCAGGATTTAGGATAAAGAAATCAGAAATATGGAGACAGTGCACCATATGTGTGATTAGCAGAGAAGATGCAGCATCTATAGTGTTATGAAAAACAGTGTGGTGTTACTTACTCACCTGGATACCTCAACGGTCTGTCTTCACGAGTTGAGCGGGCAGTGGTACATATTCCATTCGTTTCTTATTCACCTGACTGTCGTCCATCGTGGTACTTTGATTTAAGCATGGCCTCGAGCGCATGTTTCAAACTGTGATTTGTAAAATATCGGCAGCTGCGACTACAGCTGAGTAAGTTTTCCTATGGTCACGTCTATCCAATGTGCAGGTAGTCGTCCTCGCGGGCAGCTTTATTCTCGTGGAGTCCACTCTGTATCTCGTTTCGTTCATCAGCCATCTAATCCTCTTATAATGTTATGTATTAACTACTTCGATTGAGAGAAATAGCAGGCATCAGCGTTTCTCGCCTACCGAATTTGCGCAAATGCTGTTCAGTTGGAAGATGAATATATAGACTGAAAATTTCTCCATTCTCACATCAAATGGCTTTGAACTTCAATTCTTTGCAGAATTAAGAGTTCACAACTTCTCTCGCTCTAGAAATTTTGATTTTAATTGTTTTTTTTTGGAGATTTCTCTCCTAGGAAGCACGATATCTACTTCTTTGTAGCTAAAATCCATAAGAAATGATGTTTCAGTATACTGTCACTTCTCAAACCAAACAGGTAAAGGATTATCCTATAATTTCTGTCACAATATTGATACCGTCAGTCTCTTCTCTTCATTTGATTACTTTTATAGACCTCGCTAGAAAAGAATAATAATCTTATAATATGATAACATGTTTTGAGCTTTTTATGAGATGTGGTATGGCACTTATAAGTATTAATAAGCGCCTGGCTCTCCTATCCAGGCTTCTCAGTAGTACGTAGTAATAGTAGAAGGCTCAAAACATGTTATCATCTGATCAGATTACTAATTTTTGAGGGAAGTCGCTAAAAGCAGTCGAATGAAGAGGTATGATCAATTTTGCCAGCTACGAGCTCGACTGTTCGTCACTGCAATGTCGAGGGATTTTATCACCTGATATGCGAAGATTTGTCATTCGACGTCGATTCCTTTATAAGTAGAGTTATATCTCCTGGGATCGGCTGAATTTAAAGGCACCGTATTGACGAGTCCAAAAAGGCGAAACAGGCCTATCTAGTACTGTATAAGTGCCACACCAAACCCTATAAAAGGCTCAGAACATTTTATCATAATATCGGTCTTTGCTGTCTTCAGTCGGATAATTACCACATGTCTGGTACACTGGAAAATGATCTGGTAGCTTGGGCAGACTTCTGGATACCGCCGTAGCCCCATCTCAAGCTATGTAAATGAAATGAGCTGCCGCAAACTGATGCCTCGATGGACGCCGCATGCATTGACCGATCACTTCACATCGCAATGTCAATTTGGCACACCATGGAGAAACTGGGCAAGGCTACGGACCACATCCACTCTATAGCCCTGATAATACTCCATCGGATTACCATCTCTTCCGCACTCTGGGGTAGCATCTGCGGGATAAAAGTAGGATTACAACTAGTTCAAAAGTCATACATTGACTTCTTTAATCGTCAGCCTCATTCTTTGTGGTGGATAGCTAACTAACCTTGGCTTAACAAATGGTTGCATATCTTTAGTCATTATGGCAACCATAATGTTGGTTAATTAATTTTTGAATAAGTAGCTAGTGAATTAGGAAAAGTCTTAGAATATGAAAGAAATAATGAGAGAAAACTCATTTACAACATCCATAAATGAGCTAATTTCTGACCAATATAAGCATGTAGCATCCAATCTTTATCATCAGCGTGTTTGAGATGCTTCGCTAGTAAAGAAACACGTAAGGTTTACTATAACTATTCTCAACAACAAAGCAGATCTGTTGACATTTTTGAAACAAAGGACAAGACTAAATTCATGCCTTATAAACCTTCCCATTCCACGAGTAGCGTTTCAAGACAATGGAAAATTACTGTTTTCGGCTTTCTGTAATACATCCCAGTCAAGATTGAACGTTATTAGTTGAATGAGTAGCCATTAAAATCATCAGACCTTGCCGAAAAAATACTGTCCTATCACTGTACCAAGATTGATTTCTTATTCCAAGGAACTCAGAAATTTCTTTTCGTTTTTTCCTTTCGTTGAAGTCGTATTCCGAATACGAAGGCAGTTCCTCAGTGGAACTCCGGCTTACAGAAATGAAATCATAACACCTTAATGTTTCTGACAGTTTATGCAATCAAGGCAACAGAACAGTCTTTTCTACATCTGAGGTAATCAAGTTTTCATATGGCTAAGCTTCAACGGTTGAAAATTGTTGTATGTTGTCGAAAAGCAGCTTGGAGTGTCCTGTATTGAACTTAGTTTTTAATGGTCAAGTCAATGCTGTGAGAAGAAACGTTGAATTTTGTTGCGTCATATCAGCGATTTCTCCGTGGGAATACTAAGGGTCGCTCAAAATCTCCAAAATTTCTTAGAAACTATTGTCGCCAAGCAACTACGATTTGATTATCATTGCTCTGTTTAACAATTTATTTGAAAAAAATTCGCATTCCGAACAAAGAAAGAGAGAAGCTTGCCACTTATTGTGAAGCTACATACCGTTCAATTGATCTGAAGGAAAAGTATTTAAAAAATCCGCTCACGGTGTAGAATGTCGTCCATTGAACGTGGTACGTTACGATGATCGACACAGTCAGTATCTGACATTACGAAATGGTCAGTAATGGTAATGACGATCGAACTAGTTCTGACATTTTAGTGAAGTGTTCACCAAACGCGTAGTCAACTCGTAGTTGAATAAAAGGAGAATGCTAAATTATACCCAATTTTTGGAAAATTTTTGAAGTGGGTTGCGGCAGTGATGATCAAGTCCTCTTGGACGAAGTCGCACTTCGTCTTTTGGTAAACAGGATGCGAACGTAGGCCTATGAAGACAATGAAACATGTCTTAAGGGCTTCAAAAAGTCAAATTATCTGATTATACCTTTATTTCAAGTGCATCGTTTAGAACACGCTCAAATTTCAGTAGATCCTCTCATTATTATTTGAGCCAACTTGTCATGTGGTCTGGTAAGGGCTCTAGTACAGCCCGATTGTCCTTACAGACTCGTCAGCAGGGCAGAACCCGTCGTCTTTCGATCTTTTCATAGTCAGTTCTCTCGGGGGCCTCACACTCCTTATAGAGAGTCATCGAAGACGAACGTTACGAAATAAAAGTCTATTTATGATAAAAGTACCAGCC
Organism: Parelaphostrongylus tenuis; assembly: GCA_019055375.1. NCBI lineage: Eukaryota > Metazoa > Nematoda > Chromadorea > Rhabditida > Metastrongylidae > Parelaphostrongylus > Parelaphostrongylus tenuis. Next base: position 28,348 of record JAHQIW010000803.1, on the reverse strand, counting down.
AAGGAGCAATCGAGTGCGCAACACTCTGTGTTGGGTGAAGGTTTTACTTGACATGGAGTGTAAAGCGTTCGTCTTCGATGACTCTCTATAAGGACTGTGAGGCTCTCGAGAGAACTGACTATGAAAAGATCGAAAGACGACGGGTCTGCCCGGCTGACGAGTCTGTAAGGACGAAACAACACGTATGGGGCTGTACAAGAGCTCTTACCAGACCACATGACAAGTTGGCTCAAATAATATTGAAAAGTTCAAATTATCTAGTTGGAACCTCAGCGATCGCATTATGTTCTCAGTGATTTGTATGCTCCAAAGGTTTTTATTTTAATCACTAAAAAACAAGAAAAAGGGGTGAAGGGGCTGTGTTAAGTGGTTAGTGACGCAGGTTATTAGAGAAAAGGTTTTTGGTACCAGCCCGCTCCCACCCAACGCCTGCTTGCAATAATTCAACGAGCGCCTTACGCAGCGGCCCAGCTCGGGATGCGCGGATACTGCGATGAGAGTTGCACGATTAGCATTCAGCGTTAGTCATGAATAGGCGGCAACCTCAATAAGCAGTCGAACAACACGCCATATGCTTGAAAACCTTTATGAAAGGTGCTTGGGAGTAAACGAATCGATTGCCAGAAGTGCTGAGATCAGCATGCTAATATGAAGACGGATAGTGTACATAAATTTAAGGGTGCAACTAATAAATTACGAAGCCACTTCAATATGGGAGATCAATGGAAATATTGGGTCGTTCTCTAAGAATTGACACTGGAGAAATATCACCAAATTTATTGGCCACAAGTAATTATAATTGCATGATCTTGATATCGTTCAAATGCACATGTTCTTGCGAACATTTTGGTACGCAATCTGGCTATTCTTACCTTAAGACGAAGCTGTTGTGGGAACAAATTCGTTTGCTACTCGCGCACGAATGTCGGGGAGGGGAAATACTAGTGAAGCGTGTGAGTAAGTTTGATAAAGCTCGAGGCCATCATATGATTGCAGAAAAGACATTAGGAAGTGGTTGGCTAGGTTGGAGAGCACAGTCCGGAGGAATAGTCGCGATGGAGCCGTTCACAAGTAGCTCCATTATTATTGCACCACGTTTCACTAACATTTTCCTCTACGCGCCATTCGTACATAAGTAGCAAGCGAGTTTGTTCCCAAGGCAGCTCTATCTTGAGGCAGTGTGCGCAAGTTGTAAATCAAATAATCGAAAGAGAGTGCGCAATTGGACGACTTCAAATCATGCAATTTTTATTACTTATGGTTAATAAATTTGGTGCTTATTGCTAGTACCGAAACTTGTGGAACGACCTTATAGCAGGAAGATGGCGATCAGAATTAGAAGCAACTGTTGAGCAACTTAATAAATTACTCTATGCATCATTTATCGTCTGAAAATAATTTACTATTTTCTCAATAGAACTGACACATAGCTCTATTACGATTCAAATGGAAATAGTTTGGAAGGAGGTAAAATTCTCTGAATTGGAAAGTTTTTCTCAAAAACAACACTTTCACAATATGTTTTTTGATTGATGATCAAATTGATCAGTCGAATTCTGGAGAAACTCTGTTCAGCGCTAAGAATTAAAAACAATTATTTTTCAGGTTTTCCCTCCAAATTGTATATTTTTACATTAGCCAGTGAAAATATGCTACTCTGCTGAGAGCAGGACATCTATGTGCACATGAAGCACCAGTACATGTATAATTCCACTGCACTGATATTTTCCACATCAGGGAAAGCGCAGTGGATAGTGATGAACGCTATCGGGAGAAAATTCAGCCTCCGCCTCTAAAGTTCTCTCATAGGTCACTGAGTATGCATGTTACCTCGGCCAATCACAAAATAGTGATGAAAATTGTTTCAACCAGCATTCTACAGCATTCATTATGAGGAAAGAATAATTTGGGAAAGGAGATTGGATGAAAGAAGTGTTGAGATGCTCACAATATGCGATGACCGCTCTGATAAAAAAAATATTCTCAACTTCTTCTTCAAGTTGTACATGTTTCACTTGGATGAGTTGGAAAGTATTTCGTCGAGCGTGAAACTTCTATGTACCCGGACATTGACACAGAGTATCGTTCTTAAAACTCATAACTACAACATCTCGTTGAGATTGGCGGAAGAGCATTGTTCATAAAATCCATAACTACAAAATTCGTTCTGCTTTGAATACTACTAACAGGGAATTTTCACCTAAAAAATTTGGCGAGTGCCAAGAATCTCGCGTGTTTGAATGGCCCAGAATTCTTTGCATGAACGACTGAGCAAGCACATTCCTTACTCACATGAAATTATGTCAGTTTTCTCCGATAATTGCAAGACATATAGAAGAACACCGGTAAGTGGCTGGAAAAATTGTTTTTCGCGTGAACAGATTTGATGTACTAAGTTTTCCCTCTTATGTTATAATGGGGTTTGTTGGGTAGACTGGCCGTCAAGTTGAATCTTCTAAGCTCCATGAAAGATGAAACCACCATAAATCTGCCATCATTGAGCAGATTTTGTAGTCATTACTGCTTTGTCTGCTCATGTGATAGAACTAGACTGTGCCATCGATGTTGCTCAATAAGTTAGAGATCTGTCGTACACTGACTTCATTGAACATCGTTTCAGGCTATTAGATGCATATATGCTTTCCCAACGACTTGCTGTGTCCTCCTGATATACCAAGCCAGTGTTACTAGAATTTAAGTGTTTCGTAATAGAGTGGAGCAAACGAGCACGTAAATATGTTGCAGCATTTCTCATCCACTGAGCCACCTGCCCCAAATATCAAGATCACCTGCATCACCTGTCGTCCCGTTGATCGTCGAGTGACTCGAGCGGGTACCATGCAACTCTTCCATTTTTCCTATTCGCGTGCAAGAGTAGACCAGCGGGTCCTCCTTGCTCTAGGGATTCGCTGAGCATCATATCTTTCTTCCATCGCTTCCGTGAAGAAACCGGACCAACGGGTCAGTGGTCTTCCTTTAGAGCGCTTGACGTCCCGAGGAATCCAGTCGGTAACGGCTCTCATCCATCGGTTGTCGTTGAAGCGCATCACGTGTCCGGCCCACCTTATTTTCGATATCCTGGCGTGTAGAGACGGCGTCTCCAATTTTCGATCGTTGACATAGGTCGGAACTTCGGATCCTTTCTCTCACTGACAAGATACGGGATACTCCTAGCATCGACCTTTCGACTGCAATTCAATAGCGCCAAGTGATCTTTCATCCTGCTTACGAAGCGACCAGGTTTCTGCTGCATACGTTAAGGTAGGAATAACCGTCGAGTCGAAAGGGTGGGCACGGAGTCGGATGTTCTTTGTCCTCTTCACTACATCTTCGATGCTCTTAAACGTTCCCCAAGCCGCTCGTTTTCTCCTGCTCAACTCTGGAGCTAGGTCTTTCATCATGTTGATCTCACGACCTAGATAGACGTAACTGGAGCATTCGGAGATTGTCGTTCCGTTGAGCTTGAATGGGGCATTAGAAACCCATCCGTTCCTCATGAACGTTGTTTTCGTTAGATTCAGTAGAAGACCAATCTTTCCACAGGCGCTATCGAAATCGGTCAACATTCGTTCCGCTTGTCTGAGGCTTGTTGTTATGAAAACGGTATCATCAGCAAAGGAAAGATGGTTCAATTGTCGACCTTCAATTTTCGCTCTCGTATCGTCCCATTCTAATGTTCGCATGACGTTTTGTAGGGTGGCAGTGAATAGTTTTGGCGAATTTGTACCGCCTTGTCGAACCCCTCTTCTTACGTCGATGGTGCTATTGTTGTAGAATGGAGATATTTTGGTCATGGAATCTTTATAAAGCTCACGAAGGATCACTATGCAGTGAGTAGGGTACCTCATGGTTATCCAGAGCCTCCATAACCGCCTCTGTTTCCACTGAATCAAAGGCTTTCTCCAAATCGGTGAAGGTGAGACAAAACGGTATTTTGCATTCTCTCGAAACTTCAACAAGTCTTGTGATCGTGTGGATATGGTCTATGGTGCTAAATCCTTTTCGGAACCCTGCTTGTTCGCATGGCTGTCCTTCGTCCAGTGTTCTGTCAATCCTGTTTAGGATGACTTGAGTAAAGAGTTTATAGACAACGGACAGCAAGCAGATTGGGCGATAATTGCCTATATCGTGAAGACATCCCTTTTTGAACAACAACATGCTCTTACTGGTTTTCCACTGAATGGAGACCTTGCACTTTGACAAGTAGCGAGTGAATAGCCGAGCCAGGGTGTTGATGAGAACTGGCTGCAGGTTCTTCAGGTGTTCTGGTCTAATCTAGTCTGGACCGGGTGTTGTTCTGTTCTTCACCAACGATATAGCATGTCGGATTTTGGAAGGAAGGACCGGTGGTACGACATATTCGTCCTCTTTCAATTAATATGACGGTAAGAGGACATGGCTAGTGAAGAGATCAGAGTAGTATTGGTGGACGATTTTCTTCATAGCCGTCCTCGAAGCTGTAAGTGTCCCGTCAGGGTATCGAAGTGCAATCATCTTAGTTTTATAGTTGGCGAAGCCTCGCTGGGCTTTGCGGATGCTCTTCCCAGCTTTTACAGCTTTTGCCATAACTGCTGCTCTTCTCTCTTTGAGGTCCTCTTTTATCGCTTCTCTGCAGCTTTTCGCAATTTCGGACGTAAGGTCGGTTGCCTGTAGCTCGCGCCATTCCACGTTGACGTATCAGCTCGAGTGTCTGCGGAGACGAGCGTCTCTTCGTGACCTTAGGACTCTCGGCTTTCATAGCGCTAACGTGAAGACATTCTACGAGTCGATTGTATTCTCCGTCGATGTTGTCGGCACGGTATGTTCCCAAGAGCAGACTAATGATTTGAATACATCCCAGCTTATGGTAGTTCTGAGACTTCGTTGTTTGAATTTAGCGGTTTTCTCTCCCCTCCTCGAAAAACGGAACGATGCGCGAAGGAGACGATGGTCTGATCGCATGTAGAACTTAAGAACAACAGCCACATTGGTCAGGCAAAACCTTCGACTTACTAAGATGTGGTCTATTTCGTTATGGTACTCTCCATTGGGAGACTCCCACATCCATCGCTGAGAAAGTGGCTTTTGGATTTGCGAGTTACCATGGATGGTTTGGGTAGTCATGATAACCTCAGATAGCTACTCACACTGTTCATTCCATTCTAGTCCGTGGGTCCCTATGTGACGTTCTCCAGACGTTCTTCTAAGTCCAATTTCTGCGTTAAAATCTCCGACAATGACCTAAAAGAAGGTATGATTTTCTCTATATCTTATCAGTTATCAAGATAAGAGAATTATTCATCAATACCGCTTGCAGAAAATCGGTATTGAGATTTGCAACGGTTGATTATTTTCTAATGAATTCGAAAGAATGATAGTAAAGTTTATACGTCTAGCAAGCAGCGTCATTGTACGTTTAGAAGAGGTCTAAATGTCAATGAATCTCCTTGAACCGGTTCTTTTTAGAGTGAATACTCTACTACATGCCATTCTTTTCCGCCTTGCCACTTCAATAGTTCTGAACGACAATGCTGCTCCGAAGACTTATAACTGTCTCAGCAGACGTAATATCGTATCGAATTGTGTGAACAGACACCGTACAAGGCGAGTGCATTGATCAAGTTGTAGGATTCGAGAATTTTTCTCTCAAGAATGCGATATTTTAGAGAGTGCTCGCTTCGTTTCTATCACCCATACCCTTGCTGAGCTCTCTTCTAATATGTTCAGTCGATCAATGACGGCAACCTTTTAGTGGCGATAGAAGCCTAAAATTGATTAGGTACCTGCCACATTGTCATTGAACGCATTCGTCAACCGAGGACAGCGTTGCGCGCTAAACGATAAAACAAGGCGGCCCGCAACGTTTATGGTAATTTTTCTACTTCGTTCATATTCGACTGCCTTTCTTTTGAGAACTCACTTGAACATTATGATCTGATAACATAGCCTTTCATGAAGTCTGTTATAGCACTTCTAAAGTGCTAGACACGTATTTCGGCCTTTCAATGTGAAATTTACCATTATTGGGCAGCTGATTGTCAATCACTAAAATATCGGTTGGTCTTGTTATTGGACATGTAGTAATTGTTGCCTCTGTGGTGTGAAGTGGTATTTCTACTTTGTCCGCGGAGTGTGACACCTTCGGCGTCGATTCCTCTGTATGTAGAGGATCGATCCCCTTATAAGGGATTGGCTCAGACGAAAGACATCATGCTACTGATGAAGGTGAAATTTGAGACACGTGTTTATCACTTTAGTGCCATAACAGACTTCATAGGCTTGAAATTTGTTATCGTTATATTTTCGCATATATATATATATATATATGTACAAATATATATATATATATATGTGTGTTCGTGTATATCGAATATACATTTGCATTCTTTAGTTAATGGTCAGAGTATCTCGTTCTACATTCTACATACCATGGCCGTAACGACTATGAAGTAAATCACAAATTTCGCCCTTGTACTTATTATATATATATATATATATATATATAATAAGATATATATTATATATGAGTTAGTGTTCATGTAGTGATACGTCAAACTAGTAATCACAACCAGATTCCATGACATCAAAACATTCCAATCTGACTCAAAGACTGATAAAGGACACATCAACTAGTCCGCTGTTGAGCTTGTTCAAGCTTATCAGCCAGAGGTTCTATCCAACAGAACGGAACTTCACGAGATAGTGATCTGACACTGTTCGGCCAGGAAGAATTTGATGGAATGTGATTAGCTCATTTGCGTAAGAAAGCAACGTTTCCTTATTCTCCGTGTTTTTTTGTCACCATGCTTTGATCTTAACTGCTTAGTCATACGTATGCTGGACCTGGGTATTCTGAAGGAATACCACGATGATCCTTTTACCGTACTCAGATTGTACATAATCCGGCGTCGATTTCTTTATATTTTAGGATTGTATCCTTTTACGGGAGCGCATGTGGCGCAGTGGTTAGAGGTGCTCTGCGTCGCACACGAGGTCGATGGTTCAATCTCGCTCTCATGGCTCACCAAGCCTTCCATCCCTCCGGGATCGGTAAATTGGTGTCAGACTGGCTCAGACTTGTATGGGAGCATAAGCAGCGCTGACTCGGTTTAGCGGGAGGCCATCCGCTAGTCACTGTAAAGGCCAGACATGCATTTGATCACCTCGCACGAAGTTAAAAATTGAAGACGAATGCATGGCACATTCCTCGGGGATTGATCAACGTCAAGAGCTTTATCTTTTATCTTTTATCCTCTTACGGGGAAATGGTCGAACAGAAAGATACGACGTTACTGATGCGACTGACAGACCGAAACACGGTTTAGCTCTTAATAAGTGCCATAAGAGACCTCATGAAAGGCTTATACTGTCAAGTAGCGTATCCGCTGCATGCCGTCGTCAACCACAACTGCAGCTTGAGTGTGGTTGTGTAGGATGCAGTTAACGAAAAGGCGACTATTTTCTCCAGTATGTACAGGGGACCTACTTGTTGGAGTCGATCTAAAATGCCTCCCGTGTGCTTTGGGTGGATGAAGGAAGCTTTAGCAAAATTAAGTTGTGCATACAAAACATGTGCTACATGTGGCTTCGTGACTAACCAGGTTGAAAGCGGTCCAACTAGAAGGATTACATAAAAACAATGTCAAGTAGTAATACTTACTCCATACAGTAAATAATTGGTGGATTTGCAATGAATACAGCTTATCATCCTTCACGGGTAAGAAAAGATCTTTTGTCCAAATCTGTATTCAAAAATGGTTAATAGTGAAACGCACAAACGGTAGTGAATCTTTTATAGAGTTCTCCAAGTGCACATGTTGGTAGACCACCATAGTCCTTCAATATTTATTCTCCCGCTTTACATATAACTCATCACTTGCTTTCATTTATGAAGGTAGGCGCAGTGCAAAGCAACTAGTAGTTAATGTGAAATTGAGGAAGAAAGAATTGGAGCGGCTGTCTTTGATTATCCATGTAAGAACCGCGCTTGGAGAGCGAGGAATGGTTCACTCGTGAGGAGAGCAAAAGACATACCATCAAAACATGATCAGACCTTTGAGTGAATCCAGCAACCTCTTTGAGTGACGTCACAAACAACGAAATGTGTAGAAGTGTTGGATAACGTGTGTTTTGAAGGGAGAGGTGTTCTTACTCTGTTCTACTGATGACATGAGGAGTGCGTTGCGGAGTGAAAATAACACGTATACAGAAAATACACAGTTTATGTGAGTGAAGATTTAGCTACTGCGGTCTACATAGTATCATAGACGATTACTGATAAACTCCATTTCAGCAACATGAAGTGGTCCGCATGTCCATCTTCTGACTGTCATAAAATTGACACATTCGCAGCGAACGACTTTCAGGCAGATCATGAGCACTTTGGACTCCCGCAAGTACAAATTCGATGCATAAAGACGAAATATAGAGCTTTTGTAGTTTACCAAAAGCTGAAGAGAGCGTCATACATACGACCTCATCAAGTATCATAGAAGGTGGCTGAGTGCATAATAAGCTTTGACAACAGTTCACGGCAGTCTACCTTTGTATCAAGGCAGTGCTATGCACTAGACAAGTCTGGCCCAACTTATCTAATCATGTGGAGTGAAAGACTTGATGAGCCTGAGGCATGGATTCAAGAAAAGGACCACGTGCATGGCTATCCTTCTATAAAGCACTTCACTGTAGTACTTCTGATAGCGACTGTTTATTATAAGCCTCGTTAAAGCATTCAAATACATAGTCTGAAAATGTTTTTAGCCGTCTTTATCGAGGTTTGGTTAATTAAAGCGAAACAACAGTCCAGCAGATTCGCGTGTTTCGGCATTTCCGCCATCATCAGTTTCATTTTCTCATCCACTAGTTCCTATCACAGGAATTGAGTGCCAAAGAATGATAAATTGCAGTCAACTGAAATTATCACTGAGCGACTGTTTTACGGTCGATGCATTTCGGCTTGCATTTGATATTATTAGGTCGTTTCACGAATTTTGGAGCTAGAGCATTGAACATCAAGTTTATTAACAGAAGTAATAAAAATGGCATGATTTTGGTATCGCTCAATTGCCATTTTCTTGCGCACATTTTAGTATACAACTTATCTATACTTGCTTTATAACGGAGGTGTCCTGGGAACAAATTCGCTTGATACTTAGACACAAATGACGCGTAAGGAAATTGCTTGTGAAGCTATGCGTAAGACTGATGGAGTTTGAGGATACGGTTGCAGAGAGGAAAACTAGGAAGTGGTTTGCAAAATTCAGGCTGGAGAGAACAGACTGGAGGATTAAAAACACTGGGGCCGTCCACAAAGCTCCATCAATCTTGCGCCGCTTCACTAGCATTTTCTCCTACGCGCCATTTGTGCATGAACAGCAAGATTTGTTCCCAAGAAGGCTACATCTTAATGCATAAGCTCGCAAGACAATGAGTAATTGAACGACTCCAAAGTCATGCTATTTTGAATACTTATGAATTATAAAATGCGTATTTAGTGCTCCAGTGTCAAAACTTATGGATTGACCTAGTATAATATCTTCCCATATCGACGTTTACGAGTTTCATTTAAAAATTCATGTACACAGTCTGACGGTGTTTTTAGAACGGGTTTAGAAAAGCTGACTAAGCATCAAAAAGACAGCTTAAAACATTCTCAGACTTCGCTGTCCCTTTTCTCCATAAACTGTACTCCATGTAGTGCAACTAATCGGACTGGCAGTTCTCAAATAGTGCTTGCTGCAGGAGCTTAAAATGAATGTGTGCCACAAAAAGAGGATTGAACCTAATGAACAGGACGAGGTAGAAGTCAAATTCTTGGTCACCTTCATCGACAACTGATCTCTGTTCATCGTCCAAAAACAAACAACGTACCTTAGCCACTGACCCATTTAACACCCGTAATATAAAGAGAATTCATAGGGACATCTATTCTTAAGGAATGGAGTAGGTCTAAAAAGCATGGCATTGATGTTGGTAGTAAAAAAAAGCGTGCATCACTATTGGTTCTAAAAGTCAATCCAGAGAGGGTCAATTATTGTTCATAAAACAGCGATAAACCTAGCACAATTGTCTCTATAGGTTATTCGACAATGCTGACAGTAATTTCATCTTGTCTTGGAACGCCTGTATTGCTTTTGGTGGCATACGCTCATAGTAATACTACAAATGGGATACATTTTATAAGTAAAATTCTCTTCTATTTTGCAATTACCAGAAATTACTGTGCAGTCTTCAGCATTTCTTATATTCGATTTGTTTCCTCGCATTATTCCTCCACAAAGGTCCTCTGAAACTTTACGTGTTGCTTCAGCTGCTTTTCGAGAATTTCGCCTTCTGCATGAATGACGGGACAATGATCAGCGGAGAAATAAAATAATTGCGTACCTACCTTGAATAAAGGACGAGAATATGAGGAAATTCTATAGGAACGGTGGAAAACAAAGGGAAGACCTAAACCAATGCATCCTTTCTTCTTGAAGGACTCGGAAATCTTTCAAATTTCCTTCTGTAGAAGCTCCATGTATTACTTAATGGATAAAGTAAAAAAGTTAGCGCAGTCACTTCACTTCTACTAAATTTAGCTTCGTTCTCCCTGGTCATTTAATATTGAAGAAGAGCTTTGAAAACACTCTATAGAAGTGCTTACAAAAAACTTCATGTCGTATAAAACAACACAATAAATCGCCAGCAAATGCAAAACACTTCCTAAAAAGCACGTGACAATCAGAAACAGTGTGAAGCTCGATAGGCATTGATGTCAGCGGATCTTCTACTGTGGCAGACTGTGGCAATGCAACATACATATACAAGTACGAGTTTCCTATGTACAAAAGTGAGAAAACGGATCACGGACAACAATGGGAAGAACTCAGTGTTGCTGTAAAGATTTGAATTGGCAGAGCTCCGCCCAGAGCAGTATATGAACTGCCTACGAAAACCCATCGTAACACTAGCAAATAAACGAAAACATAGTTAGCATTTGATAAAATAAAGTCAATAAAATCATTTTTGTCCCAGCAACAACGGATTTGTTAGATTTTCCCGTATGAAGAAAAAGGTGATCAGCAAAAACGGCGCTTTCGCCTGCACTTTGTCGTCTACATACTGCTAACAATGCGTCCAAAATGATTCTTTGACGTGATACAGTTGACGTCAAACACCAGCATTCCTGATCGCGAGACGTGGACACTCTTGACACCTCGCTTCACATACACTTTCCCGTCTTCCTAAAGTTTTTATTCGCTTAGTTTAATTTGTACTAACTTTAGTTTCGAGTGTTTTCTTGAGACGACAGCTCAACTTTCAATATGCCATAAAATTTTTTTGAGCCACGCGAGTCAGTGGTCTGTCAAACAGGGCTGACTTATAGAACCCGATACACGTGTTTCGATGTTGCGATCTCGTCAGTCGGGCAGTTACCCTTTCTCGTCTTTTGCAAATCTCTGTGGATGCTCCAGTCCCATCACTAAGAGTTAGCGACGAGGAACGTTTTACACTCTATGTCCAGTGAAAATTTCACCGAACATAGAGTGTTGTACACTCGATTGCTCTTGGCTGGTATATTCAATAAATCATATCTATATTTAAACATATCTCATAAATCATATCAAAGATATGATTTATTGAATATACCACCCAAGAACAATCGAGTGTACAACACTCTATGTTCGGTGAGATTTTCACTGGACAAAGAGTGTAAAACGTTCGTCGTCGCTAACTCTTAGTGGTGGGACTGGAGCATCCACAGAGATTTGCAAAAGACGAGAAAGGGTAACTGCCCGACTGACGAGATCGCAAGATCGAAACACGTGTTTCGGGCTCTATAAGTCAGCCCTGTTTGACGGACCGCTGACACGCGTGGCTCAAATAATGATTATCAAGCATATTAAAAAATGTGTGCTTCAAAGAGCGGCGTTCACGCATTGAGAGCTTTGATTCGGCTGTGTAGGTAGATGGATAGGTAAAAGGAAAAATGACAATGACTGGATAAATCCATTCAAAGCTACTGAGGCTTCGAGAAGTAAGAACAGCAGTACTTTATGATAATAAACAACATTTGATGTATATGCTTGTAAAACGTGCAAAATTTTGTGGAGACAATATTGCGTTTGTACGGCATTCCCGCCTTTTTGTTTATAATACATGAAGCTGTCCCACGACCGCTCATGAATGCCTTAATACTATGATCTCATAGATTACAAGTACTGGTGCTATAGTTAATCTCTATTAAGGAGGTTTTTTTCAAATATTGTTCGAAGCGGGCTTTTCACTGCATAAGACTGATACTATTATCTTTTAACTGGCCGGTAATGATAGAAGTATTCGTCTACAACGTTTCTCGAGGCAAAAGTACTCACAGTCATGGTCTATTCAAGGGTGGAATACTAGATTGAGGAAAAATTTCTTAAAACCGGCGAAAAATTTGAACTTTTTGTTCGTTTCACACAATATTGGTTGTTGTAACATGAAAATATCTCGGAACTATTTACATAAGCAATTCCACGAAAACGCTGATTATAGTGCATCAGATTATGATTTAGTCTTCGGATATCAAATGATAACGATGGACAAAATTGAGTTTTTCAAACCTCACACCGCAAAGAAGACTGAAAAGAAGTTTGATGAATTAGTGGGAGTCGAGGTCTTGCCGCAACAAGCCTACAGTCGAGATGATGCATCGTCCATTGTGGTCTTTTACGTTCAATGGAACATTTCCTGCGTGAACTTCGATTCGAGACATTTGATCTAGCTGAAGAAACTTGTTAGAAGTTTTCAGATTCAAAGATCAAAGGATGGCAATTTCGAGCAAATCCGGGAGCTTGCAGATCGTTGGCTAAGACAGTGGGTAATGACAGTGTTTATTTTGAAGAACAATTATTGTTGTTTTTGAATGAATTCATGTGTAAACTCTGAATTTTCAGCGGGTGTGTAGGAGCTTTTCCTCAACGCAATGATAGGCTGTGAAAAAGCTCTGTCGTATTGCCTGAGAAAATGACTTTTGCACACGTATTTTGAGCGAACTTGATCATTTGTCTACACGGCGTCCATAATGGGACCGTCAAAGGACGAAATTTGTCTGCTGTACCACTTCCACTACAAAACGGCTGTCAACGCTTCTGAGGCTCATCGACAAATCTTCAAGGCGTATGATGAGAAAATCTCCATTGTTAGTACAGCTCAGCGTCGTATCAAGACAGTTCGTAAAGGAGGCCAGTTGATCGATGAGATCGACAATTTCTCTTTTGCTTGCTTAATTGGTGCGCAAATTAATTTTTTTCTACACATTTCAAAAATACGACAAACTTTTTCTACATTCTATCAGAAGTACAGGCAAGAACAGCTTAACGGCTATGCTCAGAAGACTCATGAAAATAAAGTACTAAGTAATTCGTACATTGGGTTGAATTTCTTCAGTAGCTTTAGAGCACTTACTGCAAATTTGCCGTGGCATACAACACGAACGCAGCGATCATTCGACATTTCGATGATGCCATGTGCTAGAAGAATGGAGATGGAATTGGCGTGTGAGACGTAGATGAGTGGATACGTGATGCGATTTTCCTGAAACGGACGACTGGAGACTGAGTAGTAGAGCTGCGACGACTAACATTAGCCGTATATCGTACCGTCGATCCAAAGCTGCGCAGTGGAGGCAACAAGCGCTAATCGCTGGTCGGCGTGACCGCAGAGAATTTCTGGTGGTGGTCCGACAAGGCGGTTCGGATTGAGCTGGAAGTCATGATTACACCGGAATCCTGTATAACGAAATTTTCACTTTCTATACAAAGTGGAGTTGTTTTAGTCCTAGATTTCAAGCTAACAACTGGTCAACTGATTCCCTGTATCGGAAATGATCTTACAAACGGTCTTTCTATGGAGGTGAAGAGAAAAATGCTGAGGTACCAATATTGGTTTATTACTTATTTAACCTACTGAAATAACATTTACTTCTGGTTCTCAAAAGCATCGAATCAGTCTATGTTATTGAAAAGACATGAGCCCTCGCAAAATAATTCATACTCAATACTTCGTAAGTTCCAAGGGTCATCGAAAGTGGTATATGATGACGCAAAAGAGACAGTTTTCTTTGAGTTGATAGTTTTCAAGTTTTGCTACTGCTTACGCGATTCTTTCGAGGATTGTTGAGCCTTTCTAGAGTTATCGGCAATGTAATCCTCCTTTCCGTCTTGAGCTTTTTGTTCACGTCCTTAGGAGTCTTCGTTACTATTCTGTTGGGGGCTCGAGCCTTCACAACTAGAGGGCATCGACGTAGGACCTTTGCCATGACGTCTCCCACCGCCACCGCTTTCGCCAAGCCCACTGGTGGCAATCGTACGGCTGTCATTGCGACAATGAGGCATATAGCGCATACGAGCTACAAAAATCCGATCTTGATGTAATAGAGATTGTGCTCTATTCAACTTCTGTAAACACATGCCATTTTTTGGTAATTTAGAAAACCACTCGAAAAAGGGCTGCGCTTTTCGATGTAATAAGCGCCTCTTACATCCCTAGTTCTCTTTTGCCAGATGCCAAATTGGTATTTTAATAAAATTACCCAGCTGAATAATGAGTAGCTAACTCAGCGCATTTCAAATCGGAATCTCATATTCATAAGTGCCAAATAAATTCAAAGAAGTCAAAAATTTCAAAGATTAGCCGTATTTATATGTATATATATGTGCATATTAATATGTATATATATGTATATATGTATACATATATATAATATGCATATATATAATCATGACTCGGCGGTATATATATATATATATATATATATATATATATATATATACAAGAAAGACAAAAGTTCTGTTACTTTTTCCAGATATTCCAATAGTAACAGTGCTGCACAAGGAAATAAATTCATTCAACTGGAGGAATAATTACGTCTATGACATCAGCAACTATAACAATAAACCAAAAGGTTTGTAGCAAAATCTCATAATTGCCTTCGTTGGCTTCTATAGAAATTCGAACTCGCTTCTTGCTAAGACTTCAACGATGCTTGCACACGCTTCCACAGTAGTTCCGTCCTAATAACATGTCAAAGGTGTTCTAGGTGCATCTAGGGTGATGTAGCGAGTAGCCGAGATTGCATCTCCAGCATGGACAACAAGGAGCAATCCACTGCGTTAAGATCCGGTAAGTTTGACTGCCAAATGTCCTTGCCCCAAAGGCCTGGCTGCTGTTCTCAAAAGATAGCAATCGTTGAGCGATTTGAATGCGCAGGAGCCCAGTAATGCTGAAGCGTCAGTTTCTCGGTGCCAAAGTGTTGAACACTCTAAAACTCCAGTACGCCTCGTAAAATATTGCGTTGATAGTTGGCAGCGCTGATTTTTGACGTTTCCGTTGGTGAAGACCAACTGCATCTTCCCGGTGGCGTAGATGTCGGCTTAGACCATCACAGAAACTGGAAATTGACTGCGGTCCATGTTTTTGCTACTGCGGACTTCTGTTGACACTTTCTGAAAAGTTGACGTCGATTCTGGCAATTATGGAGTGGTTCGACCGGGAATATTTTCTCATCCGTAAAAGCACTGTCGACAAACAAGCACTGGCTATTAATTGAATCATTCTAGAAGCATTTGAAAGTCTTTTTTCTTCTATCGTTTCGCCTAGGCACGTGAACACGAGCGATCATGTAATTGCGCAGCTTCAGCTTGCTTTCTGAGATGTTTCGCACGCTCCACTCGCTGATCACGGGTTTCCCGAGCCATTTTGCGCATTGAACGCTGCGGACTTTATTGAAACTGACGCGGTTCTTTTGAATCTTTTTCGGAGCGGACGAGATAATTGTATGACGTTTTCGAGGGCGGTCCTCCAACCTTCCAGTCCCTCTGAAATGTTTCATGGTTCCGTACACACTTGCTGGTTTAAAACCAGCCGATTCCAACAATCTCGACCGTTTTCAACATTCTATTGTCCAACTCAACTACTAAGATGCGCTCATCTGAGATGACAAAAGAAGTGAGAGAGATTCCGGACTAAGATCGAGCAAGCGATTCAATGAATATACTAGAATTGATAGAAAAAAATATCATATCAATATTAATTGACAAATTAGAAAATTAATAGAACTTTTTTTGCACCCTATCTATTTTGGCATACGACCTCTAGATATAGAGGTTGAAAAACAAGTTCTATCAGTTTTGTGTTTTGTCAATCTTAACAGCAGCATAATACTCCTTCGAAAATCTGCTAATTTTACTGGATTATTTGTTCAGTTTCGGCCTCAAGTTTGTTTTTTTTTCAATTGTTTGTTTGCAGGTGGGCTCAAGTCATGGATCGTAGATATTGTTCCGCAGTAATTAAGCTGCACAAGACGGAAATGAAAACGGCCGACATTGTTAAAATCGGCTACTTTCAAACAAGTAAATGTCTGCAAAGTCGTAAAACGTTTCGAGGAGACTGGAGCGATTGAGGACCGTCTTCGATTGGGTCTCTCCGACACCTCGTCTGCTCCGAAAAACATTCAGAAGATCCGCTGCCAAATTGAACGAAGTCCAGAGCGTGCGATGTACAAAATGGCTCGGGAATCTCGGGATTAACGAGCGAAACGTACGAAACATTCTCAAAAATAAGCTGAAGCTGCTTAATTACAAGAACATTTGTGTTCGCGGGTCCAACAAAATGATGAAAGAAAGAAGGCTTTCAAGGCTCGCCGATTGATTTGTCTGATAGTTAATGCTTGTTTGTCGAAAGTGCGTTTCACGGATGAGAAGATATTCACGGTACACCACTCCAAAATCGCCAGAATCGACGCTACTTCTCAAAAAGGGTCAGCAAAAGTTTGCAGTGGAAAAAACTATGAGCTGAAGCGATTTTCCGAACTCTGTAATAGTCTAGGCTGGCATTCGAGCTATTAGAAAGACGCCGTTAGTCTTCATAAACAGAAACATTAAAATCACCGCTCCCAGCTCTCAGCAGCAAATTTTTACAGGGCGTAATGGACAGCTAGACTACTAGACACTTTAACGCCGGCGGATTTACGCTCCAGCAGGACTGGACTCCTGTGCGTTTAAGCCGCTCAGCGATTGCAATTTGTTATAAACAGTTTTCACGCCCGTTTGACGCCGGAACTTTGGCAGTCAAAGTTGCCGTATCTCAACTCAATGATTTACTCTGTAGTCCACATTGAGGGAAAAAGTCTTGGCTACTTGTTGCACTAACGTAGACGCGCTCAAACTGCTTTAGAACGCGCTCAGCATGATGAAAGGGTGGGAATGTCAGCAAAAATAGCAGGAAATTCTCGAATGGCGACTCGTAAATATTTAGAGACCAAAGAAAGCAGTTTGAGAGTTTGTCGCAATTATTTAAGTTTATTGTTATGGCACCTGATGTAATTAACCTAATTATTTCTTCAACTGAATAAACTTATTTGTTTGTACATTGTTTTTGACTGTCAAGATATCTAAAGAGATTGACGGGACTTTTCTCCTACAGAATCTCCACAAAACCCTTTACGTGATGGAATCCCATCTCGAGGCATACGTACGTTTCGACGGTTTCTCCCCTCTCATCGGTATCACGCGTCCCATATCAGGAGTAGTAAAGGTGAAGGTGCCGCAGCATTCGTCAGATAAAATATCACGTATACATCATAGAAAGATAATGCAACACGTACTATTTCACTTGACTAGCATTGGGATATTTTCCCCTTTGCTGCTGAGGCGTACGCTACTGATGAGATGGGCTAAATTGTCAGAACGTGTGTATACCAGTATCATGTAATACTTAACCTCGTGAAAGATTAACAATTGAAGAGGTGACCCTTTTCTCTGGGCAAGAAGTTTTTATAGTAGTGCTAGTGATCATTCCAACTCTCAAATCTCGGTCTACTGTACTACGTGATGTTTTTTCGCCTTTTTATAACACTACTGCAATCAAAATAAAATAATATTTCACATCAGCTCCGCAGTTTTAGTATCACACAACTCAAAGCACGAAGAGCACATGAATCTGTAGAGAAAATCTTGTAACACAGTCACACGTTTAATTTGGAGTTTCCTTGAGGTGAAAAAATTCTAAACCAAATAACAAAGATTACATTCCACATATAAGCCGCACCAACACGAGCGATCAATCGCCTGGTGAATCCATGGCCAGCACACTCTCAGCCAACGTTGAGCACACCCGCTAACCGACAAACAAATGCGCTGCACATGTGATACTCAATCATATTCTTTCTCCTTCATTGCAGTGAAAATGACTACCCAGAAATGAGCACGCCATTGAAATCGTCGAAGCTTACTGTATCGAATGGTTACTCACAATTCCAGGGACCACTACTGTTTTGTGAGAAATATGCATGTGTGAAACAGAAATGTTCCCTTCATGCTACAGCTTTATAAAAGGTTTTTTTCTGAAAAAACGGCTATACTTTGCAGTAGCCAGAGACATAAGCTTTCGAATGACTACTTACACATTTTAAGAAGTTCTTGCCTACTAAAAGAGCTCGCTTGTTTCTTTTTCCTTGGATGACGTGAAAGAACCACAGATTTAACGAGTTTCTCACAAGTCAGTCAAGCAAAGGCTGTGTTTAATGATAACAGTCGGCAAAACATGGTCTGTAAGAAAGGCCGTGCAACACGTGATAATTCACTTGACGAGCGCAAGATCTTACTTTCCATTTGAACATACTCATTTCTACTTTTAGCAATCATAAGAAGTCGGTCACTTCATGTGTAAATGGCTCCGCTTTAACAAGTAGTGTAAAATTTTCAAAACTGTCAGATTTGAAGCCCACATCCACAAAAGAATTTCTCCATTCCCACTGCCCTCGACATCCATATTCAACAATGAATACCTCACAAACTAAATCTTACGGCTATCACCACGAGAACAAATTGAATAGATTCCGTCACGAGATCGTCATTTGCTCACGCTGACGTTAAAGCCCAATGTTGCTGACATAAAACACATACTTGTCTCATGCGGTTGCCACATGAGCCATAATTTTGCATTGGTGGGCGATTAGCAGCACTGATGTTGCAGGTATTGTTCTTCTTGAAGTGCCGCTTGTAGACGTACTCGTTCGTCTTTTCTTCAGATGTGCGCGGACTAGCAGGACTAGCTAGAGCAAGAGTATTCTCAGCTACGCTCATCTATAAAATGTGAACACAGCGTTGTAGAGGATAAAGGAAAGGGCTTTCTACGTTGACCGCTCCCCGAAAGACCGAAAGATGTGTCATGAAATGTCTTCAACTTTAGGCTTTGTTTCAGAAGCTTAAATGCATATCTGACCTCAATATTTCGCGATGGCCTACTGATTTAACAAGTCACTGCTGTTGCCGCCCCGGTAACTCTGGTACCAATTCACCAACCCCAAAGAGATGAAGGGCTTGATGAATTTTAAGCATTGAGTCTCGCAATCGACTATCAAGCATTTGATCAGCTGATCATGTGTACCGTACTGCACCTCCAACCACTGCACCATATACGCGTTCACAACCTCATAACACTACTAAAAAGCAGCAACACAAGGAATTCATGCAAATTAATAATCACAACGACGTTTTTCAGAACCTTATATTTTACCAGTACAGTTTCAAATACGAAAGATTTTTCAGGCGAATTACGAGTATAACAAAACATTGACGAAGGAAAGAGTTGACCAAGTGGTTGCAAAGCTCATCACAGCGCGACGTAGGGCTGACCCGCCATCCACACCTCCCTATCACTCCCGGGTAGTGAACTACGAACGCCCTATGGAACGCCACAGTCAGGCTATGTTTGGGACTACAAGGAAGCGACCTTAACCAGTACTCCTTGACGTTCAAGGTAAAGGCGAAAACCGAACTGAATGCTAGGAATAATGGGGCCGCACAGTGAAAAAATTGTGAGACGGATCAAATGATGCTCAGGAAAGAAAGTAAACAGCTGGGTGGTTCTAGTGAATTACTAAACACCCAGTTCTTCACCCCAAGCCATAAGAAAAGGTCCTTTTGATCTTCTCCTCTACTCCAAATCCTCACAATAATTTCACCTAAGCCTGTTGTATTCGTTAAAAATATTATATTTCCTCAAGAATCTTTCCAAAAAATTTGAATCGGCTCGAAAATAACTGGGAGCACAGCGGAATCAATTTCTTCCCTTTGAAAGCCTTAGTATAGTAGTATATTGCGCCTGATTTTATGAACAGATGGTAACCCACACAGATTTATTTTAAAATGGTGGTGACCTGAGGAGGCCTCGGCTAAGCTTATCTCGGGACTTTAGGAAACAAACAGTAAAATCAGTATAGCCTTTTTTGCTTCTGGCGACCGCACTGTGCGCGCAGACGGACCACCAAGTATACAAGTAGGTTATGTGGTAACAACTAAATTGTCTAATAAATGAGTGAAATTTTTTTTGGACTAGGACAAAGAAAAACTATGACCTTTCACGCCAAACTGCGATAGGACAAAAAATTTATGCTAGACAGCGAGCTCGAATTATCACAATATGCCTCTTCAGTTTTGCTAAAGTTGCAAACTTTGCGAAATTGCAGTTCAACATTCTCTAACCCCTTTAAAAAATTTCAGTGCTATGCTCCTCATGTTCCAGACACATAACTGAGTTCTCTTCTGCAATCGGACACAGATTGGAGAATAAGAAGTTTTTTACTGAACAGAGACTTTACACTTCAGTTTCAGTGATCATTTAAAAGCTTCAAAATCGGAAAACTGCTGTAAGAATTGTTTGTGAAAAAAGCTTTTCAACAGCATTGTAGAGTTTAAAACAAAACCATACTTCATACACGCCGCGCACTTTTATTATTATCTCGCTCATATTTCGCTGGACGCAACGTGGCTGTGAATCGACGACGCGCGATCGATAGGACCACACAGGCACACGCGTTGTCTGAAGCTTCATCTGAAGCAAAGAGCAAATCCTAATTAATTAAGAAGAAATGCACTCCACATTTGAGCCTCCTCAGCGCAATCGATCTATTGATTGCTAAATGCCGTGTATGATCCACAGCCAACAGACATCGAGCTCACACGCTAGCCGAAAAACAAATGCCCGTTTACGTGAAATCCGATATTATTTTCCCTACTACACTATAGTGAAATAGTTTTCCAAAATTAACTATGGCATTAAAATCATGGGGACCTACGCTATCGAATGGCCAAAATAATATCTTGAGGAAAGATTTCTGTCTTACGAAAAATATGCGTATGTGAAGCACAAATATTTTCAGTCTGTTAGAGGGCTATAAGAAGTCTTTTTGAAATAGCTATGTAGCGCAGTAGCCAGAGATTTGAGCTATCGAATGTTCACTGAAAGAAAAGTCCGTGCCCAGCAGAAAGGGTCGTTTTTTCATTTGTTTTCAGATAACCGAAAACAACTGTGTAGTTTTTGATTCCACTTTCGTTATTTAATGATCAAATAGATCAGGAAAGAACGTTGTCCAACAAAAAATACAAGAGCGATAATAAGAAAAGCGAACGGCACATGGGAAACGTAATTTCTTTCTAGATGCTATAAGGCTGTAAAATGGCTTTTCTAAATTATATCAAAAGATCGACTGTTTTTGAAACCCCCAAAAAACATTCAATATAATTCCAAAAAAAGAATGATTTAAGCTCAAAAAAGGGGGTTGGTAAGCCCAGGGTCATACACCGGTGTTTCGGAGGTTCGTCCTCCTCATCAGTGACCCCCGCCCCACATTCAGCCCTGCATTGAAGCAAGGAGGGTGGCGTATGTGGTGATGGCACAGTGTACTATGACACTGTACCATCACCACCTCTCAGTCGATAGATTTTTGCTGTTAGATCAAAACTATATCAAAAGATCGACTGTTTTTGAAACCCCCAAAAAACATTCAATATAATTCCAAAAAAAGAATGATTTAAGCTCAAAAAAGGGGTTGGTAAGCCCAGGGTCATACACCGGTGTTTCGGAGGTTCGTCCTCCTCATCAGTGACCCCCGCCCCACATTCAGCCCTGCATTGAAGCAAGGAGGGTGGCGTATGTGGTGATGGCACAGTGTACTATGACACTGTACCATCACCACCTCTCAGTCGATAGATTTTTGCTGTTAGATCAAAACTCTTTTGAAAAAATCATTCTTTTTTTGGAATTATATTGAATGTTTTTTGGGGGTTTCAAAAACAGTCGATCTTTTGATATAGTTTTGATCTAACAGCAAAAATCTATCGACTGAGAGGTGGTGATGGTACAGTGTCATAGTACACTGTGCCATCACCACATACGCCACCCTCCTTGCTTCAATGCAGGGCTGAATGTGGGGCGGGGGTCACTGATGAGGAGGACGAACCTCCGAAACACCGGTGTATGACCCTGGGCTTACCAACCCCCTTTTTTTGAGCTTAAATCATTCTTTTTTTGGAATTTTCTAAATTGTTTTGAATGCTACATGGCTACAAAGCTTTCTAAAAAACAAGCACATTTTCAAGCTCTACGAAATTCACGCTGTTCGTAAATAGAAGTGGTTTAGGAGAAGAGTTTTGCCCAACGAAATATAAGCACGATAACAATAAAAGAGAGTGACGCGTGTGTGACATAATCTTAGTGTGAATTTTGGAACGCTGTAGAAAATCCTTTTCAAAAAGCGAACTCATTTAGCAGTTTAACGTGACTGAATATTTTGACTGGTAACCATTACTTTAATGAGAAGTTTTTGTCCAGCAAAAGAGGTCCTTTCATCATTCTCTGTCCCTTAACGAAAATTCTATGTCATTTACAAATCCGCTGAAGGTTGATTGCTGACAGCTGTGATGCTTTATATCGAAGAAAAACTTATAATCTGTGGAAATGTTCAAAGCCTTTTAGAGGTTGTTACGCCAAAGCCACACGCCCTTCGGAGGTATCGCCCACCTCATTAGTGGCCCACGCCACGAGTGGGGCGATATCTCTGAACTGCGTATGGCTTCACGTGACAGCCTCGGTAAGGTTCTAGACATTCTTACAGGTTACATCAAATGTTTATAGCAAGGTTAAAAAACAGGACGAGATGAAAAAGTTATAGTTAGAGCAATCGCCTCGATAACGTAGTGGTTCCATTCTAACTTTTCCTAATATTTGGCCATCAAGGCAGTTGCTGAAAAAAAGTTGTTCACGCGGTTTCCTCCTGAGATGCATAATCATCGGCTTTATTTTCATTTAATATCGAACCACATGAGTTTGTTACTGAAGGTCTCGAGTGTAAGTACTTCCAAGAAATCTCGTAGGGATTTCTATGACATGTGCAATTGTACATGATAGCGATGACACTTTGCTTTCGAACATATTCCAAAGTAGCTGCAGCAAAATTCTTTCAGAGCTCAACTATGTATATAGTGATAATACACATTGTGAGGTTAAGAGGATAAAAGAATCATTCTCTTGACGTTGATCAAGAAATGATCAAATGTATATCTGGCTTATACAATGATGCGCGGTGTCATACCAATGTATCAAGTCAGTGATGAATAAACACAAGTTTTACATTTTACAGAAAAGTGACATCATCACACGAATTCCTGAACAGCGCATAGATACGAATTCTATGGGCTGTAGAGTAGAGAATTTCGGGTTAATCTTCACCTCAGAATTTACTAACTCGAAGTAGAACGAATGCCCATTTGTTCAACTTTACCACGCTGCACATTTACGAAGAACAATTTACGCTTGAGTTATAACTATTTATAGCAATAATGGCGATACAATATGAGCAAGTTGATGATATGTAGTTGAGTGAGTAGATACGAAGTTTTGCGGTTAACTGGAAAATTGAAAGACACGGAATCACTCTGAACCCTTCAATCACTTATAAACGGACCGATAACACAAACAGTCTCTCTAGGGGAAAACAGAAGCCGTCTCATTAACAACAAATGTAAACACAATGGATTGGCAAACAACCAATGGTGAGAAGCGAGAAAGGCTACCAAACCAACGCTTTGATGAAATTGCAACAAAGGAGTTTGTACCATGTTTACTTGGTAGCGATGCTCTCGCACTAAAAATAGCTTACAATATAACTTCATAGGAAAGCTTAAACTGAATGTATAAGAAGATTGGAGATAGCAACAACCAAATGCAAGAGTTAATGTAGGAAACTCACAATAATGATGAAATAGTGACTATTTGGAGGATAGTTACTATTTGAATAGATAATACTTCTATTTGAGTAGATATTACTGCCATATCCAAAGCATCGTCCTCTTTATCAAAGAACTTTGAATGCTAATACTTCTATTAGAATGGATAATACTGCTATATCAAAAGCATCGTCCGCATTATCATAGAACTTTGAATACTAATACTTCTATTTAAATAGGTAATTCTGTTATGTCGAAAGCATCGTTCGCATTATCAAAGAACTTTGAATGCGTTCTTCCACGTAGAACTACGCGGCCTGACAATTGATTTTGCTCCATGAGCAGTAGGAGTATTGGCAGGTCTTGAGGGAACTCACAGATTCGTAAACTTTTTCACCTTGCATTGGTACATATTTGTAGGACTGATAGAATTAGCGGAGCGTCGTGAAACCATTGTTTTCCATGATCCTTCAAAAATTTTGTTGAATAAAGATAGGAAGCCAAAAGAGCAAGTGTGCAAGAAATCTAAACTTACTCTCAAAAACTAAGATTGGGCTATCCTCATCAGAGGATTCATTAGCTCTTCGTCTTCTACTTGGAGCTTCGCCATCTCTGCTAACTAGCATACTATAAGTAGAAAATAGAACAATTTGGAATCACCTCCAGGCTAACGCATCTATGAGAAGTACTGCCCTCAGGGAAAAAAACAAGAATCCAATCCTTCTTCTTTGTAAAAAGTTCACTGCTACTCACATACCTAGTTCCAACAGAAATGTTGCACTAAATGTAGTCGCTTCCAAATCATCTTCGTCGCTGCCTACAATGAAGTCTTCTTCACCGGTTCTTTTCACTAGAGCCTTAGTAGTCGATCAATACCTGAAAAAATTGCGGATCTATTACTATGATTTTTTGAGAAAACTTTTGTGGTAAGCCGTAACAACAAGAAAATTATGTGTTTTATTTGGGGGTGTATCCTCGTTTCATCCCTCTGCACGCTCCAGTCAGTAGGTTTTCCTCTGCAATAGACTAACCGCAGGTCCAATACCAATGAGCCAATCGCCGGCATCGAGGTGTCGACCCTCATCAGTATGCCGTCCATTAAGTCATTGCAATACTTCTGTCACTTGTCCGTGGGTCTATGAGTTTTGGATGCACCTGCACACGACATCGTGTTGTACTTTACTATAATATACTGCACAGCTTGCACAATTTCATCTCTCATCTGTGCCCTTGGCTAGGATTCTATTGGCAGAACCTATGAATGGTCTTCATTTCATCCTTCCCAATCGGCGTTTTTCTGGATACTGTGGATATTCGTCTTCTCTACAATCAGCGCTCAAACATCGGTTTATATGTAATTTGTAGAATTCGACTGGCTCCGGGAACCCAACAACGATATCACCTCAACATTTGCCTGCGAGCGATCAATGGTAAGACGGTAAAGTAAGTGCTGCATATTCCTGCTTTACTTACTTAGCGTTGTTACTATCCAAGTTAGACAGTTGGCATCGTCAGAAACATCATTTACAGCCATCATCCTTAAAGCGATTTCCTCATGTTCACATCTGATTTCGTTCCTGGTATGCTGATCGGCGCTTACAGCCAAGCCATTAGAAACGTTTGGCGGTCTTCTTTTCCAGACACGATAGCGCTAAAAAGTGTAAATTTGCGAAAAACTGCAAACACTGTGAAGTTGTAGCTGTTATGGAACAATGAATTTACAGTGAAAATAACATAGAAAGTGAGGCGAAAGTCATAAAGGTAAAAAGCTTTGCTGCGAAAACGACAATGATATGGCATTAAGACGTTGAATTCCCAGATCAATGAAAATTCGAATGCTCCCGCCTTCACACCTAAGTGTAATGCGTTTAATCAACCAAATCGATGTGCATGATCTACTAACTGGCAAACTACCTCATAACAAGCCTTTTAAGAGAATGTACAAGCAAATTTTGAGTTTTAGTAGTGTAAGATCTTTCGTTTAGATCATTCATTTGAGCGTAATTCCTTTCATAACAACACGATCAGCATCTTTCCAACAACTTGAAAAAAGTGGATCACTTGCATACACAATTTCATTGCCTATATCATCGAATGACTGGTATACGTTTGTAGCAAATTTGGAATCTTCATACTCTGTGTGCTTGATGGGCAATAGTCAAGGTATTCAGCTTCAGTTTTTCTAGGAAGAACAGAAGTCCACACCCATACTGTGAAGAAATCTAAGTATACTGATACAATGATGAAACGGAATTCTGCAATACTTAGCATTTTCCCTAATATAGGACTAACTCTTATCGCGCAAATTTCTGTAATTCATAAGTTTCCGACTTTTCCACTCCTGAATCACTATAATATATGAAACTGAATGAACGACTCACTGATACAAACTTGATTGTAAGGAAAGTTATCCATGATCCGGTATCGCGTGCACTGTGTAGAATCTTTATGACGAACTTTTCAATGTTTTCTGATGTTCAGTCACTACGGAGAACTTTTGGTTCAGTCATTACAATGCCTTTTGGATTAAATAGTATATCAGAGTAACAATAGAACAAATAGATTTACATATTAATATTCTGTGTACGATTTAATACATCTAGCAAAATCAAAAAACCATATATGCGCAGTGAAAGAGAGCTCTTCGACTGCTTATAAGAGTTTAATTTGCAGTGAAAGAGTAGTGAGGAGTGTAGAGAAAAATCGGTGAGTACCGAAAATAAGAAACCCAGAACCTATTTCTAAAACGACGATAAAGCCCTTAACTGGGCAACAAGAAATCACTCGTCACTTGTGAATTGGCACCGTGCGAACGGTAATTTCAATTTCCGTACTTGAAAATGTTAACCACTTAGGCACAATAATGCACTGTTGCATTGTGCAGAGACAGGCTAAGGGTTTTTTAGGATGTATATTGCTTGCTAGTGATGATTTGAACACTGTAATTGTACTTATTATCTCATTTGCAGCCAACAAGTAGCTTCTAAAATTTCTTCTTCACTCCAACTTCTCATACCAGTTTCAAGTAGGCGTGTATGGTGAGGGTGATTAGAGGTTTCTGTCTGCAAGCCCACAAGGGTCGATGGTTCAATCTCGCTTCCTAGGCTCATCAAGCCATTTCCAGGTAGTTGGTGATATACCAGCAGAGTGGGAGAGTGGCAGCACTGATTTCAAACATCGATAGGTCACCGAGAATCGTTGTAAAATGCCAAATACACATTCAATCACTCGTCAGGCGATGCTTGGTAACAATCGAATACATAACGCATTCTTAGAAGATTGATCGACGTCAAAAGCTTGTTAGATAGTTCCAAATTCTAATCGACGATAACGATTATTGACCGATTTCGACAACGCCTCCACAAAGATTGGCCATCAGTTAAATCTAACAAAAACGATGTTTATGAGGAACGGATGGGTTTTCAATGTCCCATTCACGCTCAACGAAACGAACAACTCTGAATGCTTCAGTTACGTCTATATAGGTCGTGAACTCAACTTGATGAACGACCTAGTTCCAGAGTTGAGCAAGGAAAACGAGCGCCTGGTGGACGTTCAAGAGGATCGAAGATGAAGTTAAGGAACAAAGAACATCCGACCCTTGGCCCACCTTTTCGACTCGACGATTATCCCTACCCTAACGTATGCAACAAAAATCTGGTCGCTACATCACCTGCATCACCTGTCGTCCCTCTGATCGTCGAGTGACTCAAGAGTGGTAACCAGCAACACTTCCATTTTTCCTACCGCGTGCAAGAGTAGAACAGTGGGTCCTCCTCGCTCTAGAATTCGCTGAGCATCATATCCTTCTTCTATAGCTTTCGTGAAGAAATCGGACTGGTGTTCCTGTAGAGCGCTTGATATCCCAAGAAACCAGTCGGTAACGGCTCTCGCCCATCAGTTGCCGTTTTGAAAGCACATCACGTGTCCGGCCACACATTACTTTCATACAACGTCCTGATTTTCGATCTTTGACTTAAGTCAGAACTTCGGATCCTTTCTCTCATTTGCGAGATACGGGATACTCCTAGCATCGAACTTTCGACTGCGCGTTCAATAGCGCCAAGTGATCTTCCATCCTGCTTACGTAGCGACTAGGTTTCCTGCTGCATACGTTAGGGCAGGGATAATCGTCGAGTCGAAAAGGTGGGCACGGAGTCGGACTGTTCTTAGTCCTCTTCACTACATCTTTGATGCTCTTACGTTCCCCAAGCCGCTCGTTTTCACTCCTGCTCAACTCTGGGAGCTAGGTCGTTCATCATGTTGATATCACGACCATAGATAGAAATAGCTGGAGGCAGTCAGAGATTGTCGTTCCGTTGAACCTGAATGGGGCA